>NIUQ01000149.1:0-68850 GCA_002796945.1 Plectus sambesii | reverse complement strand
ACGTTCCTCGGAAGCTCTTCATCCAGGCGACGAAAGCGGCGTTCGCCGAGAGTTTGCAAGCCGAGGAGACGCTCATCGTTCTTGTGGTAAGTGCTGGCCATATCTTCGAGGGAATATTCGCGGTTTTCAGTCGGACCTCTGCCATCCATTTGCGGCATGCCACGATAAGCGTTCATGGCCGGCGAGCTGGTGCCTGGATCCGACGGAAGGGCCGAATAGAGAGCGTCGACGGTTGATGGCGTCGCACTTGTCGTTCGACGCGCGGTTCTTGATGCCGGGGGAGCGGGAAAAACTTGACCGGAAGCTGTGCCCGCCGCCGTTGACGGCGCTGCTGCATAGGACGTTCGACGAAGGAAATGCGAACGGCGAACAAGCCGAGCTGGCGGGCCAGCTGATCGACCGCCTGCGCATCGACGAGAAGATCGCCCTCTGCATGACGGCGATGATTCTGCGGTCGACCTTTGAGTGCTCCGGCGAGGTGCTGCTTGGCGACCGACGCATCTACTTTGTCGGCGAAAGTTCTCGCTCTACACAGGTCTTATCTTTTCTCCTCAGCTTTTTGACCTTTTTCTTCGCGGAATCGAAATCTGGGAATCAGGATGTCGAGGGAGAGGGTTAATTTCGGATCTTTGGAGATGAACATCGAGCGTTTCCCCGAATTTCGCTGTCGGTTCTGACCATATAGGTGGATTCGGGGGCCGTAATCGGGGTTGGTGGGATTCAGAGTTTCGAGACGTGTTAAATTTTGGAGTTTTCTTGAGCGGCGTTTCTGGGTACCTCGAATCCAGATATAATTTTCAATCAATTGGTCGTTACCGTTCGCTTCTTCAGAAGGGCTTACCGCAAAAGCAGCTGATCTCCATGTCGTGGGAGTATGGAGAAATCGTCGAAGTTTACAAGCGCCATCATCAACTGCTGGACACGGCTGTGGAAGTGTTCTTCTGCAATGGCGAAACGTATCTCATCGTGTTCGAGGATATAGAAGTGAATTGTCTGATCGAAGAGAAGTTGTGTATATTTGTTTTCTTTTCAGAAGAGGAACTATTTTCTGCATCGACTGCTGACAATGGATCTCACGAATTTGATCATGTATCCAGACAATTTGCTGCAGGCGGCGACGCGCTGGTGGCGCGAAGGAGTCATCACGAATTTTGAGTAAGCAAAGTGGCTGCGAGAAATAAATGAGACAAATAAATATGAGAAATAGAGTTTCTGCGCGGTTTAACATCTTCCATTTGACTCGAGCAGCTTTTCTATTGCAAGCATTTTGGGAGACCGTGAATTATTGACATGTGCAGAAAACTGCCGTCATAGTGAAGGGTATTCCACGAAAGTGAAAATAAAGGTACAATGGCATTCCAAAATGACTGGCAATTGCTTTTAGTGACAACCGCTCTTATTGATCTCCGTCCCTTTTACTTTCATTGTATAGACCCATATGATTCGCTTGCAGATATTTGACGCATTTGAACAAACTGGCCGGACGCACGTTCAGCGACTTGATGCAGTACCCAGTATTTCCATTCATTTTGTCGGACTACACGAGCACGAATTTGGATTTGAACAACTCGACCGTGTTCAGGTAGGGACGGGAAGAAAGAGGAAAGAGAAGCGCCTAACAGCAGTACAATTTATTTAACATCCGCTTTGTATCACCATAAAAAATTCAGCTCCTTGCGCTAATCAAGCGTTTAACAATGTGTAGAAGGTTTCGCGGGGAGTTAAATATATTGTACTGGTGTTAGACGCGCTTGTACAGGAGAGGGCAAGAGGGGGATACATCAATTGTTTGTAGGAACTTGGCGAAACCAATCGCGGTGCAGGACAAGAGGATGGAGGATCACTACACGATCAACTACAAGTGTCTCGACAGCGAAGCCAAACGCGCCCCCGCCTTCGCTTCTCCGCTCGTCGACTTTGGCCCCTATCACTACGGCTCCCACTATTCTAACAGCGGAATTGTCGTTCACTACTTAGTTCGAGTGCCCCCCTTCACTGATATGGCGCTTGAGTATCAAGGTAACTTCAGCGCCCATAATATAGTCAGCATTTTTTGATCATTAACAAAAAATGAGTTCACTTTTCGGTGCTTGAACACCGTTTTTCACTAAGAATGATGGTCGTTTCTTGGTTTTTATGTGTGTAAATTGATAGAGAGAAGCGCCTTCGATTAACGAAGCAGTTTATTCAATCTAAGATTTCTTTTTCTGATCAAAAAATTTGACTGTATATGCTTTTTGCCTTCAATTAAACCATTTCAGACCACAGTTTCGACATCCCCGATCGTCTCTTCAACTCGCTCGAGACTACCTGGCGTCTGTCCAGCTTCGAGTCGACCACCGATTTCAAGGAGCTAATCCCCGAGTTTTTCTTCTTCCCGGAATTTCTGGTCAATTTTGAAGGTAATTGCGGTCAATTTCGTATAAATGGGTGCAATAAGGAACCAAATGGTATTTGAGGACTGAACCTTGGGGTGCGACAGGCGGGACAGCAAGTGAATGACGTCATCCTACCGAACTGGTGTCCCAACCAGGACCCGCGCCTCTTCGTGCTGATTCACAGACAGGCGCTCGAATCCCAGTATGTCAGTGCTCATCTGCACCATTGGATCGATCTCGTCCTCGGCTACAAACAAATCGGTCAAGCCGCCATCGACGCCATCAACGTTTTCCATCCGGCGGTGAGTTTTTTAGTTCTTTGAAAATAAACTTGAGTTAATCTGCACCGAATTGGCTGCTCACTATAGATTGAGTTGCATTGGACATGCCATTGCCGATTTGACATTCTGCTATACAAAATATTTCCTCGGTTAACGCTAATTCAAATGATTGCATATACCTTTTTCACCTTTATAACACCACTTTCTAAATCAAAAAGTACATTATTTATATTCAAACTCTTAATTTTGCAGACATATCACGGCACTCATTACGATTTGGAGGGCAAAGACGAATTGACAAAATCGGCGATCAAGACGATGGTGCGGACTTACGGTCAAATGCCGAAGCAGCTGTTCAAGTCGCCCCATTTGCCGCACTTTGTCGCCAAGCCGCACTCCTTTCCGCCGCGGAATGCCGTCAAGGTATGAGCGAGTCCTAGCAATCCTCATATACCATCTTGATTCAGGGTCCATTGGGTACCGTCTCCGGACTGCGCTGGGGTCAGTTTGTCGGCAGTCCCGAAGTGGGCGAGCCGGTGTTGGTGCTGAAGCAACGAGCGGCTAAAAACGCCTTCGCGCCCGCCGAGTTGTCCGTCGTCGCCGACGGCACGTGCGTCGCTCTGCCCAAACATTGCCAGATCCTACTCAAGTTTCGCGCCGCTAAACGAGGTCGCCCTTGCGTTCCGCTGCCTTCGTCGAAGATAAATGAATGCGTTGCAGAAGCGACGCCGTGGAAGGCGAAAGAGATCGACTGCCTGGGCGCGGTCTGCTGGTCGTTCCCCGACTCGGTCGTTCGCGCGCGCATCCTGAGCCCCGATCCGAGCGGACCGTGGATTAGCGTCGTGGCGCTGCATGATCAGAAGGTACGTTTCGCTAATTTACCCATTTATTTGCAACTTTTCGAATGGTAAGAAGAATCTTCACGCGCCGCAACTGCCTAAGATTAACATATCATGACGTCATTTTCGTGGCGAGACGACATTTTTCGGCAAGAGACAGAATCGATTCTTTACAGTAGAGCGCAGTAATTAGCACGATAATGAGTGATGAATGGTTGAAGCGGTTTGCATGATTCAGATAAATAATTTCATTTTAAGTGATGAAAAAGTAGCGAGTATATCTTATCAGCGATACCGTAATCCTTTTCAGGTCACGTGCTCAGCCTTCAGCATCGTCGACGGTCGACTGTTCTTGGGCCTTGCCACGGGCGTCATTCGAGTATTCGCTCTCACCTTCGCGCCTTCCGTAAAGCCTTTCACTCTTTAATATACGTACAAGTGAATACGCACACATTTCAGTCGATCAAGTCGTGTCGTCTAGAGAAAGAGTTGGTCGGACACGGCGCAGCCGTCTCGACTATAACCGTCTGCTCGAACTTCAGCGTCGTCGTATCCGGTTGCGATTCTGGCCGCCTGTTTCTGTGGGATCTGAATAGGTACTGCAATTTTACAGTTTCAACATCAAATGTCAAAATTTTACGATCAGTAACAAGAAAATAGAGCTAGATATTGTAGTTGGCATAGATGAGTTCGCTTTTCGGTTCTAAAACACCGTTTTTCATTAAAAATCAAGAAACGACTATCATTCTTAAGTACGTGGATTGATAGAAATGTGCTCTAACGACTTCCGAATCAGTTTATTTCAATCTAATCCTTCCTATTACTGATCGGCAAATTTTGACTATATGCATTCAGTCAGTAACACTTGATGCGTTGTTTGCAGGTTGAGTTTTGTGCGAGCCATTTCGTCGTCGGCCGGACCTCTGACACTCAGCTGTGTGAGCTCAGTCAGCGGCGATATCGGCGTTGTCTGTCAGAGCGGTAAATTCAAAACTTAGTTTCCAAATTTCAATGTGCCTGATTCAAGGCTACGGCAGTCGGATTTCCCTCTACTCAATCAATGGACGATTGATTGCCAGTACTGAAACGGATATCTCCGTGACAAGCATCACCATGACCAACCTTCCCGATGGCACTGCCATCAACGTGCTGGCAGTGGGCATGCAAAACGGCATCATCAGGTTGGTTATGATCGCTTCATTGGCAGGCATATTTCCTTTAGCCACAGGCTTGTTCTAATCCGTATCTGTGGGCTGAGACTTGCTGGGTATAATTTTTTGTTTATTTATTGCTAGTGTGGCAGCAAAACGGGCAAAGGCCGAGAGATAGAAATAGGATAACGCGTGTGATTTAATTAACGCGCGATTACCAAATAAAACACTCAGATAACGCTGAGAAGGAACTGTAACATGACTCCTCTACCTCAGATTGCGTTTCAATGTCACTCTTCCCATTCATCTTCCGCTTTACTCTACCAATCTCTACATTTCAGGCTGTTCAATGTGTGGACAATGGCGCCAGTACGGGAAATTTCTCACTCTTCTTTCCTCGAACCAATCGTCAGGTAAGAGTCGCTCTTATTATCGTACTAATATGCGCTTTTTAGCCTCAAATTTTCGAATGCTTGCAAGAAGTTGTATGCGGTTACTAGCAGTGGCACGGTGCTCTGCTGGGAGGGAGCGAATACTCGTCAGACGGTTCCTCCAAGATTTGTCTTCGCCAATCCCAGACCATGATTACTGTTTGACCTTATTATCAGTCAGTTTTCACTTGATTCCATCTGCGTCTATGCTGGTTGTGGATTGATTTCAACATTGTCAAAATTCACTTTGTACCTCGCCATATGAATAGTGCTTTCATGATTGATTTCTGTTCAATAAATGTGATATTTTATGGCAATAAATATGAAAATGATGTTGGATTACTATAAGCGGGCACATGACAAGAATCGAATTACTGCTGTGGGACAAATATTAAGACTGGCAGGAAAGGCACCCGACACGTATTTCTGACTCCAAAAAAGCGGAGAGGCGAATTCATAATCCGGGAACAATACCTCCGCGTGCGCGCGCCTCTTGGCTATGCGTAAGTATAGTTATTAGTTTTGACGTCTCCTAATGTTGGCAGCCATTGGGGAGCGGGCATTTCTATTCGGAAGAATGATAATCAGAGATCGGTTTACTGTCCTCCCTCAGGCCAAATTCAATGTATCCAATGTAAATCCCAAAAGTCTTTTGCTACTCCGAGGCATATATGTTTCACCACCCCTTGAAAAGTTTCACTTGCGTGTAGCGATCCTCTTGAGGGGATGGGCTCGCCCTTTCCCATCGCCCTTGTCTGTTTATGCTTCAAATGTCGCGACGCTGTTTTATCGTGCCATAGGTTATGAATCTATTTGTTTTTAAGCGATCAAATACCTTTCGTCCAATGCCCCTGTTTACTCTAAATCCTGTGGGAAATAATCAGCTGCAAACACGCAGGTGAAAGGGTACTTAGTCCACTACTGGACCACGATTGTTATGCTAATCAGCAACATTCTTCGCTCGACGCTACTATTTAGAGATTGCGTCTCTTTAGGACGCCAACTATTAGCCATCATCTGAACTTTGACTTTTGAGTTAAACGGTTTCTTCAACATCCATCAACAACCTGCAAAATACCTTGTCGTTCGCTCGAGGGTATTCGATTATTCATATGTCAGAATCATCTATCTTTCAGTTAGTTTTGATTGATCAAACTCTTTTGCTTTGTTCTCGTGAATTATGAATGCAATAAGTTTAAATGCACTGGCTGTGGCGTAATCCGAAATAAAAGTTTCGGCCGGGTTGCAAGGTCTCGGGTCGGCCCGTGAATATCACTGTAAAAACGTAAAGAAAGTGTACTGCATGCGTCTTTCTCTCTTACTAGCGTCGTTTCGTGGTAAAAGGCAGTGATCCTCAGAATTTGTGAAGTTCTGTATCGGTTTGTGCTTTTTTCAGTCCCCATCATTTTGTATCAACAACAAGTAGCCAAAAAAGAACGCCGCAATGTTTGCATTTTGCGAGCACTATCAGCAAAAACAAACACTAAGAGAAGGTCTATCGTCACAATCTGCTCTCTTAAAGATAAGGCATCCAATAGTTAGCGTCATAAAGAGACGCTAACTCTTACCAGCAGCGTCGAGCAAAGAGCACTGCTGGGTAATAAAAGAACCGCAATTCAGTACTCGCGATATCACAGCAGTGCGGTCTTACCTTCTTGTGGTAATCTTAATCGTAGAGGTAATTCAATGCTCGATGGTCACTAGAAGTCGCTTAATAGATTGCGTATATCTCTGTGAACACCGAAACACAGTAATCACTTCAAAAATCGAACGCAAAAAATATTTGCTTGAGGATTTTTTATATGAAAGATCATGCCTATTGGTAAAATTTCTCTTAACAAGCATTGCATCAGTACACAAACGCAGCGAAACTGAAACAATTCATCATCAGTTTTCTGCAAAAAATGGTTCAAACTACAATTTCCCCTTATGAATTGAAATTTTCATGGATAATTTCTTACGATATTATCCATAATTTATGCCTAAAAACTGGTCGTGCAGTGACCATGCGCAACTGTTTTTTAACTTTTGTATGCAGTTGTAACCTTTGAACATAATATTCATTCAATTTTAAAATTTTTATATAAGAGGTACTTACTGAAATAAAAATGCACCTCATACTGTGTTAATTCAAATAGTTTCCAACAGCCCATATTGCGATGATAAATTTTGGGATTTTCCGTAACCTAAATTCTGACTATACCGGACTACATATTTCAAGATGTCGATTTTTTCTGCCGTGCGCGGTAGCGCACGGCCGCGTTCCTATTCATTTCTCTTCATACACGAATTTTTATAACGAATTTAAAAATCGGATCTGGCGAAGCGGCGAACAGAATTCGACGATTTGAAGCATAAAATATGGTAAATCGCGATATACTTTCATCTACGAAAATAGTCAAAAAGAATAAAAGTATTCCGTTTTGATCTGTTTCGAAACAAAATCTTTACCTTCCTCATGATATTTGAGGGTTTATTAACGTTGTATCAAACATCCCTTGCAATCAGCAAGGATTTCATGTGTTAGTACTTCACTGAAATCCGATTCGAGCCCAAAACAGGCATCGAAGGGACTCTTTGAAATGTTATCTTTTTCGTTTAATTGCGTTACAGGTTAAATTCTTCGTTTATTTGGATAAAATGTTGCGCAATACATGAAACAACCTTTAAACAAGCATTTCCATGTGAACATACGCAGTGTAAAATACATAATCTTACAATTCCAAACTTTATTATTTGCTAATACGCAAAATTACCACTTTGATTTAGCTATTTTAAAAGGATCGTAATAAAAGTTTCTTCCTATGATCTTTTCTCTCTATAAAATGTGCTTCTAATAAGGTCTGTTTCACTAAAAAGCAGCCGCTGAAATCTGTAATCAACTGAATGTCTTATATTTTAGCCGTATTTGATCTCGTTTTAGAGATGTATGACACAGCCAGCTGTGCTCAGATCTCAGCGGCTGCCTTACAGTTAAACAGGCCCCTGGAGATCTGGAAACAACCTTCCTCTTAAAGTGAATTTACTTTATAGGCGGGCAAGAAAAACCTACGCAGATGAATGCGAGTTACTGTCGTGTTAGTGAAATATGTTGCGCATGTGGATATACTGCTTTATTTTACTCCGACAAGAAGTAGGAGGCGACTTACATACAGGGTGGCCCAAAAAAATGATAAAATTTCTTATTTCGCGTATATTTCGGCAACCGCCAAACCAAATGCCGCCAAATTTAACTGAAGAAACATCAGTTAAAAATCCGATTAGGGAAGAATTCTTAGCGGCCACCATGCTCCATGACGCAAATGGTTGGTAGCTAATCCTGAAGCACCCGGCAGATACCGTTGACACTTTCAACTTTACTGCAAAGATTTTCAATTTTTTTAACATGTTTTTCTCGAAAAAGCGCTTATTTTAAATAATTGAATCAGCAAAGGGTAATATATTTGGCAGAAGATAAAGCTGATATTATTAATTACTGGCGGAATCACCGCTGGGGCGCCAGTAAGATTTTAGTGACCGTGCGAGACCAAGCCATTTTTGCCGCCCAGAGCGGGCAGAGTGAGGCCCACTTGCATTAATGATCTGATTAATGCTTCGTAAGCACTTCTCTGAGATTCAACTTGTTAAATTATCTCAAAGTATTAAGGATTGTGATAAAATACTGGCAGTTTGTTAAGTGAAAACACCTCTTTGCGCATGTCCTCAGTGGCCACGCTCAAAAAGGTGTTGTGGTTGAACATTTTCCGATTTGCTTTTTCCTCCAGTCAGACAGCTATCTGAAGTATCTTCAGTTAAAATTTGGCGAAATTTGGTGGGGCGATTGCCGATATGTGCACGAAATATGAAAGTTTTCATTTTTTTGGGCAACCCATATCATAAGTAAAAATTACCATGCTTACCTTCGCAAGCGCTCAATCTAGCCTATTTAATGTTCACCATCTTCTATCGAGATTGTTTTTCAATAAGCAAAATAGATAGTCCAAGCCAAAGAACAGCCTTTTAAACTTCTGATTACCGTATAATTTTAAAAATTGTTTCCAGTTTCCTGTTTTACTTGTGTTCTTAAAGACAATGGAGTGGAACGGATTCACAAAAAAATGCATGGACAACCTCAACGACCAATACCCAGACTGGCAGACCAACAGTTTTGGCAAACCACCAATTTGCATTCCCGAAGCAGCCGACATTTGCCACCAAAAATTATTATTTCCTACAGACCCTACTGTGACAGATTACAATGATCCCTACGCAAAAAGAAAAGAATCTAATACCAATGGAACCGATGCGGAGAGAAGAGTACATCGAGCGTTTCAACGCTCAAATGTCGGCGGAATTCTCATACATAATATCGAAAAAAAAATTTGGTTAATTTGTTAAAACGGAAGGAAAAAAACACGACATCACAAAACGCTCTGGGCACGCTACATTCAAAGGGTTTAATCATTTATTACTAATGCTTCATGCAGGGTGTTTCAGTAAAATCCGCCATTTTGAATTATTAATAACTTTTGAAGTTTTGCATCGATTTTGATGAAATTTACATTCCTTTTGGAAGAAATAGGGGATCTTTTTATTGCTTTTATCCGCGAGTAAATCCTGCTCAATGAGCAATGTAATAATAACGCGCGCAAAGGGTACTAATTTCCATGAATTAAAACAAGGTTCCTATTTGTTTCATAAATAGATTGACCTATATTAATTCAACTGAGCTGATACTTAACAGAAATAGTCTTCAGATGCTGTGCTTTTGATTAAAAAAAGAATTATTGAATTTGGTCACGGGATTGCTAAGATATGGCCATGCAAACATAAAGCGCTCGTTCGGAAGTGAATTGCCTGCAACGTGGGCCGATTTGGTAACGCCCTTGAGAAATGAGACCTTATTTTGCGTGTCCATATCTTAGCAATCCCGTGACCAAATTCAATAATTCTTTTTTCAATCAAAAGCCCAGAATCTGCAGACTATTTCTAGTAAGTATCAGCTCAGTTGAAATAATATAGATCAAGCTATTTAAGAAACAAATAGGAACCTTTTTAATTCATGATAATTAGTACCCTTTGCGCGAATTCTTATAACATTGCTCATTGTGCACGGATTTACTCGCGGACAAAAGCAATAAAAATATTGCATTAAATTTTATACGGGAGATTTTTGGGTCTATTGATCTTTATTTGGAAACATTCATGTACATTCCCAATCACACCTGCAATTTCATTTACGAACTATGATCTGAGAATCTTGCTTATGATGAAAGAAGCATTTTCGAATAATGAAATACTGTCCTGGTCTCCGCAGTGAAAAGGAAAATTTTAATCTAAATTTTGACGCAAAATTAGAGTTCAAGCAGTATTTTGAGCACAATCTGGTGTGACTGATACCTCCGACACTTAACCGTCAGGGGCTTTCTGCTCAGTGTGAATTTTGGAGCATGAAATTTACGGATTGATAGAGTTACTGTAAATATATGACCGTCTCTACTATAAGTTTTCTGCTTACAGAAAAAGGCATGCGCGAAATCGACTTTCTCTTTTTGCATCCAGTTATTGGACTTGTCCTGCTAGAATGCAAATCAACAAAATTACAAACTATCTCTATTCAATTTTATGAAGCAGCAAAAAAGCAAGTAAATGGAGCATTTGAGGCGCTGAAAAGTATTTTCATAACAATTGACACTGACGTTAACGTTCATCTCATGGTTTGTTTTCCTCATGGCCAGCTAGGCGGACATGAACCTGAAGATATTTTGACCAAGGAAATTATATCGAATACGATAAAATTTAACAGCTTCTGGGAAGAAATGGACAAAAAAAGTAACAATAGAGCCTTTTTCGACAATAAAAATTTTCAGGAGCTTATTGCGGTCATGTTCGGCTGTCGCCAGAACAAATTTACTTCGAAGGGAAGTAACGCAATGACCATACGAAATATGATTGTTACTCACCGTAGCATTAATCCTTCTGAAAATGAAAACAACAGAAACGCCAGCAGTGCTCAGCCAAACACTAGCAATAACAATAACAGCGCTAACCCTGGGGATAATAATTCAGAGGGAAACGTCAACCTCATGAATGAAGTGCAGCCAGAAGCCAACGCAAAATTCTCCAATAAATTTATAATCACTTTAAAGAAAAGAGAGTCAGAAATATACCTTAATGCAGACCAGCTTGAAGCATATGAAAAATTTCTTGAAAAGGACAAAAACATGATTATATTTGGACCTCCTGGTTCTGGCAAAACTCTTTTGATAATGCTATTAGCAAAAGAAGCGGCTATGCGAGGCGGAAGCGGTAGAGTACTGATATATGCCCCTTCGAACGCGTTGGCGAGTTTATATGTATCCTTTTTTGAAGAAAATAAAGAAGGAATAAACCGTAATATTATAATCAATCCAGTGAAAGGTGACATACGCAAAGGCACTAAAATGAAAACGGATACGGACACGGATGATATGGATGATATTTTTGCTGACGAAGTATTCACTGGATTTTGGTTGCCGACAGAACGCAAAAGGCAATATAGAAAGGCAGTTTTGGGAATCACTGTTGGTCGTTTCTATGATCGCGAATCGGCCCAAAGCGTAAGAGATATTCTTATTGCTCGCCACAGCTCTGAAAAAATGATTTTTGCTGAATTGGATACTGTCATGCGAAACACTATAAACATATTTAGCTTCTATGATGAGATACAGCGCACCACTGACAAGATTCACTCAGAGGAATTTTACGTCTCATATTACCCACCTTTTCACAGTTGCAATGTCAAAGGCAAAAACGCAAAAGTATTCAAAGGGAGTTTTGTGGAAACATGTGAAATGATTAAAAGGCAAATAGAAGATGGAACAAAAAATACTCCATCGCAAACAGGAAGCACGGCAGAATTTTCTACATCAAGGAACGAGTCTGACGATTCCCTACAATCATCAACAGCAGCTGCTAATTCGAAATTCAAGCTTTCAGACGTCGCTATTATTGTTGCACACCAGCGAACCGACGAGCATGTTAAGTCAATCATAGAATATTTGCAACGAAATAAAATTAACGCCGGTCCCTTTGAAGATCACGCAAAGGAGTCGGTGATAGTGATGAGCAGTGCAGAAACTTTAAAACGATTTGAACGTAGAGTAACATACATCGTTGACACAGTGCCCATCGGTCACAATATTTATGGCAGAACGGTCGAGTTCGTCACAGGAAGTCTTTTAAATGCTTGTAAAATGATAAATCAACGGATCGGTGAGCTTTTATCTGTTTATTCATCAGCAGCATCCTCAACACCACCTGAAACGCCTGAAGCAGAAGACGAGAACAAATCATCACTCACGCCCTCAGACATTTCTTCAGATTCGACATCGGCAGCATCCTCAACACCAACTGAAACGCCTGAAGCACAAGACGAGAACAAATCATCACTCAGGCCCTCGGACATAGCTATTATTGTTGCACACGAACCAGCCGATGAACAAATAAATGAAATCATCAAATTTTTAAAAGGCTGCAATATTACGGCTGGCACGATTCAGAAACAACTGAAACATCCTAAAAAAATCATCATTACTGTTGATTGTAGCACAAACGTCCTCTCGTACGAGTGGTGCGTTGTGTTCGTCATAGATGCATCAAACTGCTTTTATTCGAGATGCCTTGCAAATCCAATCGTGCCACTATCACGAGCGATAAGCTCACTTGTGGTGATCAAAACGATCGAATGTGGAGGACCTCATGTCGAGTCGCAGCTTGATTTATACACAACATTCCGAAATGTGCCCTCTCAAGGATCGACTCAAAATGCGGATGGTTGTGCACCGCAACCACGCAACGGTAATATTTTACCACATCAATTTTAATATTGAGATAGATCTAAGAGTATGATTGGGATAGTAACGGATCTGACGAGTGCGATCATTGAAAAGGTTTCAGTTGTTTCAGTTTACCTTTTACTTTGCTCCCATTTTTTCCGCCGTCTGCGCTCTACTGAGTTAGTTCAGTTTTCCTGTAATCTAATAGTAGAATGAGAGAATCGTCCTCCGTCTGACCGCGCAAAGACATAAGTGCAATGCGGAGAGCATACCGTGTCAAATTGATGCCGCACATAGCAAAAGGAACGGAAAAATAGCTTCAATATGCTTGGCTATCAAATATTAGGAATAGCCTTGGACGAACAAAGCGGACTCGAATAGGTCACTTGATGTTTGAATATGATGAAAACTTGAAAACCGTTTACGAAAATCCGCGCGCGTACAAAAGTAAAGAGGAACGAGGCCGAGCGCGGTAGCGCTCGGCTGATTGCCTTGAGAGAGCGTCTTCTATCTTTAGGAAGCCTTAGAAAGAACTAATTTTTCTTGTAAAGCCATTGGATGGCGATAACACTTAAGCAATGAAAGCAGTTTTACATGATCCTCAGACGCGCAGAATCGAAATCATACCCTGACTACGCCTTCATACTAAGAAACACTGTTACACATGCCACAAAAGGCTAATTATTATATTCTTTAACAGCCTAAAAACTTTTATCCTTAGGTTATCAAGTTAACATCTATTTTTAATTTTTGTTTGTCCATTTACTCTTCTCATCGACCGCCGAGTCTGATAGTAGTTGCGTGGGGCTAAACTTGAAAATAACCACAATTGCCACAGAATAATGCTATTAAATAGATCCGTTTAACTGCGCGTTAAGAAATCGATCAACTGATTCTCCCTCTCACAGTGGTGTCAGATTGAGGGATTTAACTGCCGGAAACTGAACTCATAGTGGTACAAGCTCAGATGAAATTGATGAATCTCGATCAATTAATTAGTGTTGATGCGTCGGCCCACTGGTTTACTGAGACGGACCAAATCCTGGACCGACCCATCTATACTGATTACTGGAGCAGAAATAATTGAAACTCATCACGATTACTTCTCAATAATTGTAAACTGATAAGCAGCATTAAAGTACGGAGTTAAAAATTGGTGTGACAATCTGTAATTAAACCATAGGGTTGCTAGTGGTCGAAATATAGCTCGATATGTAACACTCTTAGAATAATTGTGGTGTTTAGGTGAGGCCGACATCTTCTCATTTGCTGGCGGACGAAACAACTTTTGGCAATGCGGGCAGCTCAGAAAAATCGTAAAAAGCAATTTTTACTTCAGACACACAAAGAATATGAACAGTCATCGAACCGAAAACGCGTTATTCAAATCGTGGCAGCGAATGTACGCTTATGCCGTTTGGGCGCGCATCTTCATATCCTTTATTGTTCTATGTGGGGTTGTTGGGACAGGGTACTATTTATATGATAACGATTTACTTTTTACAATGGTCGCTTTTTTCCTATTTGCAGTCAATCTGCTATTATTTCTTTTAGTATTGGTTTTAACGTTGTTTGATTATTTCGAAAAGTGGAGAAAGGCTTGGCATATGATTAAGATTTTAACAATGCTGTGCTATTCGGTTGCGTTTTCCACTGGCTTTCTTTATATAAGTATTGAGTATTACTATTTTCAGTCTTTTTTCAGCATATTCATCGTTACAGTTTTAATTTCTTTAAGTGTTGTGCTGGTAGATTTTTCGCTTCGATTAAATTTGTTCATGTTTGCTGCCACCGAAAAACGACGCAACTTTCGTATGTTAGGGAACTATCGAAGAGCACTTTTCACGATGTTAATCTGTTCGATTCCGATTATAGTGCTAGCATCTGGTGCAAACTTGTTCCTGCCTTTGTCAAAAGGATTCAAATTTGCGTTAATTTCAACTCTTTCGGTGATTTTTCCTTTGATATTCTTGTTACTCACACAAGATGATGGCGCAGCATTGCAGAGCATATCTCTACCGAATTCAAAAAATCCTCAGTGCACCCCCGTCGAAACGACTCCTTAGAGTTCATCTGTCGAATTTGATCTTATTATCATTAAAGATCAAATGGATCAGATAATTTGATCAGAGAAAAAACTGCAAGTCAAACTAAATACTTAAACAACCATATATTTTAGTCAATTTTCTTCCGTTATGCACTTTCACTGGGCGCTATAGAGATCGCAAAGTCAAAAATGAACTTTTCTTGAAATTTGTCTGATTTTTTTCCTCAGCAATAGTTTTTTTGGATAACTGGGCAGACTCGCTAAAATAAAAACGATCAATTATCAATACTAAATCTAGCCAAAATATTTTCATATCACTGAAGAAAAATTTTACATAAACAAATTCGACGTGAGACCGAGGAACTGTTTAATCAGCTTGAAACTGTCCATTTAACCACTGCCTTTCAAGATCGAAATTAAGGCTTCAAGTAAAGGTGCAGGAGTATATATCTCAAGCAATGGGATCACAGTAAAGAAAAGAGTTTAAGATGCTAATTAAAACTGCGCTCTTTTTAAAAACTTACCTTTTTTGGGTTGGGCGGGCTTTAGTACACGATTATAAAGTCAAAAACGTCGAGAGGTAAACGAGGAGTCGACTCGTATTACATGATCAAGAAAAGTCATGGGCAAAGTTATCTTGGCTAATAAGACATGGATTTTGCGATGTTGATCCTGTTTAAGATATTATTTAGATAGGCTCTCTGAGCTAATAGCCCCATATTCATGTCTGCTATTATTGCTCATTTCTTGTAATATTCTCGAACTATCTGTGATATAGTGAAATCGTCCAATAAAGGAATAGTTTTCACAAATTTTATCAGATTTACATGCCGTCAAAAGTCAACGCTTGGAATTGTGAAGACACTGTAGGCGGTTCACTGGTGGGAAGCATCAGGTATTTTTCGTTCAAGGGACCTCCCCCGATATAAGCAACTCTCAAATTTCTTAAGTATATTTTCAGGAGAAGAGACTTATGTTTCATATATGTTTCCAGTCCTCGAATTATGAAATTCTACGAGGTCAGAAGTCCTTATTAGGTTGTCTATCGATACTTGTCATTCGATTAGGTATCATTCATTAGTTTCAGTTGAACTTTCTAACTTTTCCCTATAAAAACTGCAGACAGTAACAGATTCCTGCAAACCCTCTTGATTTCGTTACCCATCGTAATATTTTCGAGCATCTCCCCCTTTTTCTTGTATTCGTTACTTTATTCACATGTCCATGCCATATGTCAAGAAAGCATATCATAAAGCTGTTTTCTCATTCTAAATTTTTGCTACCGTTGACATTTCACTAATTATTTATTCCAAGTGACCGACTTGTACAAATATACGGTACTCTATATACATATGCAAACACGGAACAGTGCTACCATATAATATTTCCAGTTAGCCTGCTTGCACCAATATTGCACTTCCATTCACCATCGGCTCATTCAAGGAAAAATTAGTTCTGTGATTAAAAATAGTTAGGCAACGTCAACAGGCTACTGCAATCACAGAATTCACGACATAAGGAGGCAATGTATCAATTCATTGATCTTTTCTTATTGAAAAAATCTTTTGCATACTTATACGATAATTACTCTTTGAACTTGTTTATTCGTCTAACAACGAGAGCTTGTTTGATTGGCATGTGTGGCATTTACGTGCAGAAATGTTTTTACAAGTTGGTTGGACATGAATTGAACCACATTAAATATTTCTCAGTTGACAGAAAACAAAAAGAGCACATGACAAGTGAACACAGAAATGGTCTAAGTTTTGATGGTTTTTTGGTCCCGCTTACGTGTCATCCATGGTGACCATGGTCGTCTTCGACACACTGTCTGATGCAGAAAATAGGCTGAAAGAGTGATATTTATAAACGAGAAGCAAAAAGTTTAATCATGAATTCTAAATCTTAAACCAGGTCGAAGCTCAGGGAGTATAGGGATACATATTCCAAGCACTGAAATCATGGCGTGAGAAGTGCGCGGTCAGCGTCAAAAATGGGGAGTCAGCATAGGATAGAATGGGGATATGAGTCTGAGGCGTGCGCATACCCTCCCTCTTACGCTCTACTTGTTTCCCCCTAGGCGCCGATAAGTGTTCACTTCGGGTGCAAGCCGATTAGATAAGTTTAATCATGTTGTGCGAGAGACACCATGGGATGACAGCAACGTTCCCTGTATCCGTCCAAACCCATCTGTGCGTTTTCGAAATTCGAAAAAGTCATACAGCAAAAAGTTAAACCTCACCAAGCAAATTATCAACGCTGGAACGATCCAAATAGGTAATGTCATATAGCAGAATAGATTCCACGCGTATGAGCTGCAGGACCGTTGGCTACAGCAGCAGGAACAATTAAAGAATTCTAGCGTTCCAAATCCGCTTGGTACAAGTCCCTTTCGTTGTGGCGGCTTATCATCGGCGTAAACCACCATTTTATGTATTTTGTTAATTCACTGAAACGACCAGAAGTGAGCATGCTAATAGGGGGGCATGTTCACTCAAATTAAGATAAGTTATTCAAAATTTTCTGTATAAATATGATCAATGGGTTGCTCTATTTTTAGTACATCATAATCTCGAGATTATACAAGATTACTTATCTTGACATAGGCGAATACGGCCCCAAACTTGGATGCGAGTCGGCGGCTGGTATATCGCCCCAAAATATTGCTGGTTAGATATACCAATAACGGATAAACAAATAAAACTTAACTCATAATAAAAACAGTAGTTTTTTCAAAAATATTTAAGTATTGTCTCATATATCAGATTGTTCCATGGAGTCATTTCGAAGGATATCAATGCATGTGCTTCGTGCCTATATCGCGTATCCCTATATTTGCGAGTTGAAAAGAAGTTGCCTCCGCACATCTACTAACGATGATTCACCAGCTGATATGCTGTAGTTGATAGGAAAATTTTGTTTGGCGTCCTAGCAATCTCGCAGAGAAACCGTTTGGCTAAACCAACTTGCGTTGCACAAGGAGTTATATTTCGCATATCTATTTATGGATTAATTATAATAATCCATCATTTTTCTGTTAATGAAATGGCAGGATCGAATAAAGACGCGTAAAAGAGTAAATCAAGTATAGTACCATGGTGCTGTATGGTATACTTTAAACATGTCTACAATCTTTATTTAAAGAGCTCTGGTAGCGGAGGATAAACAAATTACACTGTTGTACAAAATTATCGTAGGAATACGGTAATTCCAGAGTTTCCAAAGATATTGAAAATTTCTGCGCACTTATTCCTTTGAAGTAAGAAATTCTACTGTAGGCAGAACAATATCGCAGTTCACTCATGTCAAAAAGGATATACTATACAAATCGACTGTAAAGCGTGCCATTAACCGATTACGGCTCCTAACTTACTGCAACAATACAAAACGGTTCGCAACAGTATGACACCGATAAGAAAGTATTTTGGAAAGGGTATCGGTCAACAGATGAGCCTCTGCATTTCAAAACGGACGTTTATTCTTTGCAATGTGCTTGAAGGTAACGCATAAACCAACAGCTTAGAAATCGTCGATCGTCGGCAAACTGAAACCGCGATAAGAAGTGCAAATATGTTTAATCAGAAGAAGCGCTGGTTAACTATCGCAAGCGCCTATTACAACAGTGGCAGAGTCTGTTTTATTAAAAATAGATTGTTACGTAGCAGCAAAACAAAGGGCACAAGGGCGTATTTTCAACCCTGAATGTCATAAGCATTTTGATAACACGCCTTACGAAGCGGTGTTCTTTCATGACCATACCAGCTTGCTATCTACTAATACATATTCAACGTCTGCTTATGCAGCCGTCCCAGGGCTAATTACAGTACCTTCGTTGACTTACTTCAGCGATAGAGGGTACCGTAAGTGGGCTAAAAAGGTAAAGTTGCGCAGCCGTTTTTTGCAATAATCCACTATCAGTTTCTGCAGCTGTTAGTACTCAGGTACGAGTGCGAATGTGCAAAATCTTTTCATGACAGCTTAGTAATTTGCTGTTGCAAGCGACTAGTACTCTGTTTCATTCGCTGTTTGAAAACGCTCCGAAAGCGAAAACATTTAAAAGCTTACCCAGATTGTGTCTAAAAAAGGTTACAATCTTTAAGTCAAAGAGTTGATGCGAATTAATATGTTCACGCACAATCTACGGTTTTCTGGCTATCAGATAATTGTTATTTATCTTCAATAATTACTGCGCACTGAAGAGTTACAATCATACATTACCAGTAATACAGATTACAAATAAAATGTGAAAAACGAGTAAGAAAAGTTGTTTCTTGCAGCCGAAATATTACTGGAAACTTTCGAAATACTATAAATGGACGAAGCAAATGGAACCATCCCTATTAACAGAAACAGTGACAAGGAACTCGAGAAAAGCACTGGTTGGTGTTGCAAATCAGCCGGGCGCGGTAGCGCCCGGCCTCGTTCCTATTTACTTTTTTTAGTACTGGGCACAAAAAGTCGAATTTGGTCGAATCTGGCGATCCGCTCGACGGAATTCGACGATCCATAGCTCAAAAGATCGGTCATCGCGGTGCACCTTCATCTACAAAAAAAATCAGAACGAAATTCGCTCGTTCTCTCGCAATTTACAAAAAACCCTCCAAAAAACCTAAAAAATTAGTGGACTCAGTCTCTGGCTGCCTGGGGCCTGTTTCACAAAACTGTTGCAATTGCAATTGCAATTCCGCAACTGCAACAGTTGCAATGCAATTGTGCAATTTTCTGTTTCATAAAACTTTTTCGCAATTCTGCAACTGCAATTCCGCAATTCTGCAACTGCAATTCCGCAATTCTGCAACTCTGCAATTCTGCAGTGATCTTAAAAGCTCATTTAAATTTAGTGCGTGACTTTCAAGCCGGAGAACATGATACCGTAATTTTATTTGCATGGCGGCTTTCTTTTAAATTCTAAATTCGAACTGAATGCTGTCATGATATGTCACTAAACAGTTATGAACAGTTAAAATTCACAAATTTCACACCACTTCATTCATCTTTATGCTCTCTTTCTATGCTAGTCTTAGTACTCCGCTTTGTTCTTCATTCATTTTACATTGATTTTGGTTTTTTAAGATAGTTGCAGAATTGCGGATTAGTGCCACTTTTTTTCGCAATTCTGCAATTGCAGTCCCGCAATTCTGCAATTCTGAAATTGCAACTGTTGCAAACGCAATTCTGCAATTCTGCAACTGCAACAGTTTTGTGAAACAGAAAGTTGCACAATTGCGTGATGACGATGCAGATTGCAACGCAATTCTGCAATTCTGCAATTGCAACAGTTTTATGAAACAGGCCCCAGAGGTTTTTAAGAGCAGCTGCCTTTTAGGAATTTTTGTACCAATCTGGGAGACGTCAGTATTCCTTCAGACTTTTCTCTCTAAATATCAGTCTTAATACTGATATAAGTTGGAGAAGCAGTTTTTCACATTAGCGCTAAGTTTTATCCAGAAAACTGTCGAACCGTATTTTAATTACTAATATATATTGCATACACCACTACAACTGTCTAAAGTTGAACCGAATGTATAACTAAAATCTCCCCTATTTCTTCGAATTTTAATCAACATTTTAAGAATCATTACAACCTTTGAACACTGAATCGCTATTGCAACCACCCGCAGATATACTACCGTCGCAACCAATATCGGAACACTTGGAAGATAAATTGTCTCTGGAACAAGACGTTAAAAGACCACAACCTCTAGAACATGAACCATCATTGACACCAAATGTTGAAATCCGACAACCTCCGGAAACTGAACCATTACCCGAATCAGGAGTAAAAAGACCACATTCTCCTGAACTTGAACCATCACCAGAACTACACGGTGAAATACCACAACCTCGAGAACATGAATCAAAACCAGAAACAGATGGTGAAAGACCACAGACTCCAGCCATTGAACCATCACTGAAACCAGAGGTTATTAACCCACAAGCTCCGGAACTAGAATCATCACCGGAACCAGCGGTTAAGAGTCCACAACCTCTGGAGCTTGAACCATTACCAGAGCAACACGGTGAAGTACCACAACCTACAGAGCATGAACCGTCACCAGAAACAGACCGTGAAAGACCACAGACTTCAGCCATTGAAGCATCATTGAAGCCAAATGTAGAGATCCGACAACCTCCGGAAACTGAACCATCACCCAAATCAGAAGTAAATAGTCCACATCCTTCAGAACATGAACCATCACCAGAACCACGCGGTGAAGGACCACAACCTCCAGGCGTTGAACTATCACTGAAACCAGAGGTTATTAGCCCACAAGCTCCAGAACTCGAATCGTCACCGGAACCAGCGGGTAAAAGTCGACAACCTCAGGAACTTGACCCATCACTGGGACCCGCTGCTATAATAAGCCCACAACTACATTCGATTGAGCCGTCTCAGGTCGAACCAGATCTCCAGTCTAAATCACAAATCCAAGCACAGCCTGAGCGTGAAATCGTATCACCACTACAAAATCCACCAAGATCGCACCAAGTTGAGCCAACGCCAGAAACGCTTCGACAATCCTCCGACCCCGTGCAAACTTCGGCTGATACCGAGCCCGAAATTAGTAGTCAAGCTTCACCACTAACTCAAACCATTAATAATTCACTTAATGAAAGATCATCCGACCGTCGATCATCATCACCTCGGGAATCGATCGAGCAATGGCTACAATCTTTTATCCATTGCACTCTCTATTGCATTCCACTGAAGGTAAATGATATTATCTATTTAAAAATGAATTAGCATTATGATTTGAGTAGTGTAAAGTTTATTGTAATGACATGATACTGTTATCACCTAATTTATCTCCTGATGCCATTGAAAGAAAAAAGCTCGCTTATTTGCCGCAAATGTTGCTCCGATAGGCAGCTCAGAAACGACAATACGGCTGACAGTTCCAGTTTCTGAAAGTAAACGAACAATCACTGTTGTTTAACAAGCGCACGAAATGTTAATCACATTTTGGAAAATGTGATGTACTCCGAAAAATAAAAATAAGACAGTCCTGTAATTGCGCCATCATCAGTTAAAAGAGTAGTTCAGTATCGTCAAAACAGAATAGAAGACACGTGTTCAGTAGCGAGCAATTTTGTATGCGACTGCAATATTCAAAGAACTGGTGGCGATACACAGTCACTGTTCGATGGATAAAACTAAAACTACTCCTATACATCTTACAAGACAGACAGGCCCAATGTCTATATACTAAATATATTTAACGTTTCATTTATTAAAATTTTTCTCATCGCCTGCATCTTAATTATTACTATTGTTGTCATTGGTTCATTTTACTGCAAATATGGTTGGCAAATAACTTTTTTTTGCAAATATTTCTTGAACTCTTATGACAGGTCTTCCTTTTTATTTCAATCAGCTACTTTCGACAAGATTGCTATGGTATCACTTAGAGACGATATCACATCCTCCGCAGAAAATAATTCTGATGTCATCTCTTTCAGGTCATCAAACAACAATTGACCAAGTTTCCAGCGGTGAACGAGTTTTTGAGAGCTCGTTCTGTATTCTTTATTTTAATTCTCCTCTTTGCCATGGCACTCATAAACGTAAGTCAGCTTTTTATTGCGAAACAAAAGTAATAATTTGGGAGAAATAAATTTAGGTTTGCGTTCTGTATCTTCCCTTGGTTGTCGTACTGACCATTGCAGTAGCCAAGCCGAGACAAAAACATCAGCTAATTATGCTACTACTGACAACAGGCTACAGTGTTTTAGTCCAGCTCATCAAGATAGTAATTTTCGAACTGGACAAAGAATCAAAACCAAACTGCACGGTAACGGTACTTAATGGTGTTCGACTTTGAGAAAAATGCTGACGCAAACGCATTAAATTTTTTTGTCTGACATTTTGCACATTAAGTTCAAAGGTGCGTACGAAACCGATCAACTAGGGCGATCTGAGCAACTGTTCGATTCCAAGAGTTCAAGGGGAGAAGAAATGGCAAAATCCCCCTGCTCGGCAGAATGATTTGTTAAAAATATTTAAAAGGTGCAATAATTTTAGTTCATTAAAAATCTTCTCGTAGAAGTGTACTTTCGGCTCATCTTTGAATATGTTTTGTCTGCTAACAAGGGTAAGCGTTTTAAATCAGCGTTGCTTGTTCAACTCAAACCATCATATGTGTACACTCTTATTGAACTGTGCATGCAGAACAACATGAGCATCATAGCGCTGGTTCCATCCTGATTTTAAAATTTTCAGCCGCAAGTGGAATCAAAGATCAACACACCTTTAACATATGCCTTTGGGACTAACACTGCCGAAAATTACTTAATATCTTTTTTGGTAAGTGGTGGTTTAATTTTAAGATTAAAACGTACTTTTTGCAGCTGTTTACGGTTACATTCAGTGATGTTCGTGGGCCAGCCTTGGGAGAGCCTAGAGAACATTAGTGAATATTGATCGATGAAGGAATTTTGAGCTATTAGCTAGCACCTTATAGTTGAAGCGTATTGTAGTAGAGTGATGCTATAAGAAGAATCGTTAATGTAAAACACGGCCTGGTTCTAGCCAATTTTTCAGTTTTCGCTATAGGGTCCAAGTTGAGTGAGTTTCAAGCAAAGATTATCGAGCCGTGAACATCATGGTTTATTCTTTTAACTATTAGCTACAATTAGTCGCTGTTTAATAGTACCGCCTTGACTTTCGGCGGCGATAGCTATTCAGCCTTGCTGGCGCTTATCATATTGGGCTTTGGCGAAGGTTGAACTGACAAGCGGTAAAGCAAATTCTGTTTCGGTCATCTTTTGGCGTCGTCGCTATGAAAGTGATGACTGTTTTGCTACAAAAGACGCTGTAATGCAAATGCCTTTTTCCTTGGAAGTGATAAATGCCATCGGAGCTCGACAGCTCATTCGTCCCAGCAGTCTGTCTCAAAGACCAGATTGATTAAGTACCAGCACATCTCATTGGGTCATTCAGAATAATTTTTAAAACCGCAAAGTGTCTTCATTGCATTATTGCCTCGTCCGTAAATATCACTGAAAATCCATAAAACTGAATTACATTAAAGAACATCTCTTTGAAGAGAGTAAAGAGTTTTTAGTGACAGATTTTAGAAACGCTTATTATAGATGGCAGTATTTATGAATGGAATGTTGGTCATCGTATGGCGCTTGCATACTGTAAAGAAGCGGAATGATGAAACGAACAGAAGCTTCGCATCAAGTAACATACTTCTTTTTCCCAAGGCAAATATTAAAGATGCTGGGAAAAGTTTTGAAGAGTGCTTCAAGTTTTTGATGACTTGGGGCTTCTACAAATTCGGATTTGAGGTTCGAAATCGCTTCACTACATTTGTCTCACGAAATACTCGCTGAGGTATTTCCGGGAAGAAATTTATATTCATACTAACCAGGTTGTCCCGGAACCAATTTCACAAATCTGGGCCCAGGGTTCAGTTTTATAATGTTAGTGCATATTTGGAATACATATATGTATTACATTAGTATTAGTTACGCACAAATAAGTGTACCAAGCAGTGATGGAAGATTTAATAATACTAGCAGACCCGTGGAAAATTTCCACGGGTTGTTCCATAAAATTCGAAAACGCGACAATTCACACTCGCGCGCAGTAATTTCACGTCTGGTTTCTACGCCATTCATGTGCGTTGCTTCCATTTCTAATTGATCGATCTGCGGCTCTGTCTGGCCCTCTCGCGCGCTGCAAAGTCGAACTTTCTTGCTTACCACCCTTAGCCGTTGAACGGTACGAAATCAGATAGTTTCTTACGTTCACCGGGAGAGGGCACCAGGATCGGTTCGTACCGGGCAGATTCCGACGCTTGCCTCGTAGGGACTTCTGACCCATTACTAACAACGGGCAGATTCTAAAGCTTGCCATGATGGTACCCTGGCTCGTACTAAGAATGGGCAGATTCCAACTCTTGCCTCGAAGGATCTCTGACCCGTACTAAGAACGCGCAGCTCCCGACGCTTGCCACGATGGGGCCGCAACCCGTACTAAGAAAGGGCAGTTTCCGACGCTCGCCACGAGGGGGCGCTTGGTCCGCGTTCGGGCCAATCAGAACGCTGGCACACACAGACAGACAGACAGACACACTGACAAGAGTAATTATATATGTAAGAAGATATATGAGTTTATGTGTTAATTCATTCAGTTTTATCGAAACGGCTCTGAAACAAGGTATTCGGTAAAGGTACTTTGCTGAAGTAAACTTTGTATACAAGCTGTCCATTTTATCCAGTATTACTCACCCATGTTCGAATTGCCCAACACAAGTATTCAGCATTACTTTAAAACATGAAATATTTACTCATGAACGATGTATAAAAGAAGTTATAAAATTCTATTTTAGCTATTTCTCGTTGCAATGGTCTTAAATGTTCATATAAGAATGGATTTTATTTCGCTGATAACGATGTTGTCTGCCATCGTTACGGTGGTTTGCAAACGATTCTTTGATCCAAAAAAATTTCAAAGATGGCTGATTATTTTTGTTGGCTTGGAAAGCGTCCTAATCATTTTACAATATACTATAATCGTTGGACTACCGCCGTTTGCTTGTGTCGGTAATAAAATTTTTTGAATTGATTCCTCTATTAGATTTTGCCTACATAAAATGAGTGTAATAACAGGATATTCTTGCTACTCAATTGAAAATTTTTGTTCGAAGGCTGACTTGTTAGCCGAATTTTCAAAGATCAATTCAGAAATTAAAGGTTCTGTTTTTACGATTTCCAGCGTTTTACAGTCTCGAATATAGCAGTTTAAAACACTTACTGCTACATCTGCTAAATTCCGATAGATAATTTTCCATTTTCTCAACAAAATTTACGCTAATTTAAATAAGGCATTAAAACACTTGAATATTGCTAATCGTCTATTCAAGAACAAACAAATCGGTACTGTATACAAGATCAAAACTTTGTTCTTTTCAGTCTGACAACGTCAAAAATATTTCAAATTTTAAAAACGGCATTTCAATTGAACTCTAATGCGTAAGTCATATTAATTGTTAATATTTCGTATTTACAGATTATCCATGGCAAAAGATTCTTGCAAATTATACAGAGAGCACCAACATGATTGTCTGGTTTAATTGGCCCGACTATCAGCATGCTCCAAATGCAGCATTTTTGCTGCTGGATTTTATAGTTCTGCTGCTAGCCGGGCGGTTATTTCTGGTGTTAAGAAAAGAGTTAGCTTGTGGCGTGAGCGCAGGCTTCGTTCGAAGCACCTCCAGAAGTGGAATCGGACAAATAAGCATGACATTAATGCCGGTTGTAGTAGAATTGGGAGCAGACGATACACGAAAGAACATTAATGAGATCGCAGGAAATAATAAGCCGAGTGACATGGCTGTTTCATTTGGAATTATCGACGAAGATCAAAAGTTATTCGGATTCGTCTCGGAGAGAAAGTTAGTTTTTTTACTGCTCGCAACTAGGAGGATGGTTAGCCAGAATACCGTATACTTTTCACGCCAAGAGGGATCTAACATCGATGATGCGCGCGTGCTTTATAACATGAACTCTACTTTCTTACAGACATTTCGACATAGTGTTTGAGAGCCGACAGTCATTTACATGCAAATTCACAATACCTGCAATAGTATCGTCTGATTGACACATTTTTTTGATCGAAAATAACTCCCTTATTGCGGTTTAAAATGGTCTGTCGTTGCCACTAACTCCCAGAGCGGTTGAACTACTATATTTTAACTTTCGAAACCGATCGTAGAATTCAAAACATCGTCAAGTATGCAATAACGCAGTATATTTTTAATAATTGAAAAAATGAGCGCGAAACGCAGTCCCGGGCTCTCTTATTAACCTCGTGCCGTTCAGCGGGTGGGTCTATCCGTACGGTACAGTACAGTACAGTGCGGTGCTGTCTTTACCTGCGACTCGCGTTCGTGTGGAAATCTTTACAGTTCAGGTTGACAAGACCGTCTAAGGTCGCGATTGGAACTAAGATTATATTTTACCTATTGGGGTGCCGCATCTGAGCCGCTCTGATTGAGTATACGATATTAACGGTGTAAGGCTTAAAACAGTGTTGAAGCTTCCATTGCTGTTCCTCGCTCTGCTATGAGATATTAGCAAACCACAATTATAAGGAAAAACGACGTAAAGATGACGCTGGATAGATGAATGAGGCATCATAATTTTAAGCACTTACAGCGGGGCATCCAATACAATGCTCACAACCGTGATTAATAATTCGTGAAATAAACGTGTCGACTAGCCGCTTCCCATCAAAAATATTATACTATCTAATTTTAGATGTATGTTCGACTACATGAAGGCTGTTGTATTCAAACATGGTTTCTGGTTCACCTTTGCAACGATATTTGTAGCAGGCGTAACTAACTCATCAATCTTTGGAGTGGCATACCTGCTATTAGCCATGGTTATTATAGGGCGCGGAAATAGATTGTTTTTATTGGAAAAAAATGTCCTATCAAAAAGCAAGTGGCGCAATTACCTTCGAAAAATAGAAAACAATATTTGGCTTGTGCTACTGTTCTATAGCGCTGCTGTGATGCTGATAAAAGTTTTGCTGCAGGTCAGTGATTTTATTAAGCGTTATGTAAAATGTTTCCTCAGCTTACCACACACTAAAGTGTGCACATTTTTGATCCCGCTTCGGTGCAATCGAGAAGGAACTTGAATTTGATTTCACATAAAAATTTTGACTCACTACTTTCTACGCGGCAAAGCGTGAAGTCAAATTCTTGTTGTGTCTTACTGCCTTATCTTATTGCCTTAGATATGTGATGCAAACTGCACCATATTACTTTTCCTTTCGGTAGGGTTGTGAGGTAAAATTTTTTATTTCCTTAACAGACGCTGTGAAGTCAAAACATTATCTCCTTACAAAGGCATTACATAAAGTTGCGTTAACTCGTTCAAAGAAAACGTTGATCTCGAAAGGAAATGATGTGTCAGGCATTCTTTCCTCTCAGTTTTTCCGTTGTTATTGATTTAATAGGAAGATGATACCTTCCCCTTTCCTCCAAAGTGTACCGCCCCGACCCAAAGTTTTGCCATGAAGTTGGCCACGAAGTTAGCGACTATTAAAAAAGGTCAGCAAATCCCCTTTTAAAATATCATGTCCCTCCTTTGCGTTTGACAAAATTCTGATACCTCACTGGCATTTCTGTTTAGAGATCATTAGCCATGACCCTCTGGATGCTAAAGTTGTCCTTGCTCGTGTTTGTAAGCTTTGTTTTACGAAAAACCACTCATATAATCATTTTTATGTGCTTGAAAATACTTTAGCTCGTTGGATGCGTCTTCGTGTCTTCATTAACAAATGCATGTTGGCTTCGTCAGCTATTCAGTATTGTCTGTCTCGACGCAAGCAGCGGCAGTAAGTTCGTTAGTACCGTTCTTATTAGAATCATGCGATTCTTGATGATTCTTGGGGTTTTTTATCATATGGCATACTGCGTAAAATTGACCATTATATCTTGTTACAATTATACTGATTTATTTTTGTTGAGACATGATAAAACAAGAGTATCATAATAGCATTATTATGCAGTGTATGTATAAACTTTAAGCTGGATTTCATTTAGTTCTAGATATTAAGTAGTATATTGGTACCAACATATCAATTTGTAAGTATTTATTTTCGACGAATTGATGACAAATAAATGACTATTTTTAAGTAATTCAACTATCCTAACTTTTAAAGACCCGCTTTTTCTAAGCACCGAGTTTGTCTTGGCACAATGGACAAAAAGTGTTCGGATTTTGCTGAAATTTGGTATGCTAGGGTAGTTTAGGGTAAAACTTCCGAAAATGATGTCGGATTTTTTCACAAAAGTTTTCGCTTCGAGATACGGCGGGAAATTCAAATTTGATTGCTGAAAACGCTGAACTAGTCGAAATCATTATTTTTATACATAAATCGATTGGAAATGATGAGAAAAATCTGAATTTTATTTCAAATTAAAAATTGGTACAGAACCTGAAAAGTTATGCAAGAGAAAAAAATCGAATTCTCAAACTTTTTGGTTTTTTGAACTTTTCGGTACAACCTTGGTCGTATGCCGAGGTTGAGCATCCCTTGGGGTTGAAGCCCTAACTCAGGGCTATCCAATGGCGTCATAAAAAATTGGCATCAGCGCGGTGCAACGCATCGCAAATTGAGCCCGAAGTTGATGGATGCCGAATTTACAAAAAAAATGGGTATGAGGAAATGTGGCAGAACGTGACTAAAATCAGTGTTTCTATACACCATTCGATGGAGAATGACGAGAGCAATCTGTATCCGTGCGCAGTTTTGCAAATGGTGCAAAAGCCGAAGAGGTATGCAACAAACAAAATATCGCGTTTTTTGCATTTTTCAGCTTTCTTAACTTTTTGGTTTTTTGAATTTTTCGGTACAACTTTGGTCGTATGCCGAGGTTGAGCATCCCTTAGGGTTGACGCCCTAACTCTGGGCTATCCAATGGCATCATAAAAAATAGACATCACTTCGGTGCAACGGGTCGCAAATTGAGCTCGAACCTGGTGCACCCATGTTTACCGTATTTGGCATAGCGTGCATTAGCATAGCGCGTTCGGCAAGTAGCTCTGGTAGTTTGCAATAAAATTCAAAGCGGATTTCGGCATCTTGTAGAGCTCTCATTAACTTAGATTTCCTTTATAATCATAAAAATCCGATCACAATTACTCATTTTACGAACTTTCTACGGAGAGTCACAATTTCGGACGTTTTCGCATTCCTTGCACGTTTCTCACACAATTTAGTCGGCGTACCGTTAAAATGCGCGAGAAACGCACGAAAACGTCCGAAATTGTGACTCTCCGTAGAAAGTTCGTAAAATGAGTAATTGTGATCGGATTTATATGATTAAAAAAAGGAAATCTAAGTTAATGAGAGCTCTACAAGATGCCGAAATCCGCATTAAATTTGGTTGCAAACTACCAGTATTATTTGTCATACGCGCTATGCTAATGCACGCTATGCTCAATAGGGTAAATATGGGGTGCACCACGTTCGGGCTCAATTTGCGACCCGTTGTACCGCGCTGATGTCAATTTTTTATGATGCCGTTGGATAGCCCTGAGTTAGGACTTCAACCCCAAGGGATGCTCAACCTCGGCATACGACCAAGGTTGTACCGAAAAATTCAAAAAACCAAAAAGTTTGAGAATTCGATTTTTTTCTCTTACATAACTTTTCAGATTCTGTACCAATTTTTAATTTGAAATAAAATTCAGATTTGTCTCATCATTTCCAATCGATTTATGTATTAAAATAATGATTTCGACAAGTTCAGCGTTTTCAGCAATCAAATTTGAATTTCCCGCCCTATCTCGAAGCGAAAACTTTTGTGAAAAAATCCGACATTATTTTCGGAAGTTTTACCCTAAACCACCTTTACATACCAAATTTCAGCAAAATCCGAACACTTTTTGTCCATTGTGCCAAGGCTCTGAACAAAAGACTCGGTGCTTAGAAAAAGCGGGTCTTAAACATATTACTAAAAACGATAGTACTTTAAGAAAAGTTGCACTATAAAGTGGTGATTGATATAGTTTCAAAGTTTCATACTTACAGGCAGTTTGAACTTAAACTGGCGATATATAACGGAAAAAGATTCATGTGATGTGCGCATGACAGCAGCTACAACATTTTTCGATTTGATCTGCTTCGTGTGTGTCTTGATTCAGCAACGCATTGTAGAGTCATCATATTTCAAGCACTGCATCTTGCAGTTTTTCATCGAGAGTCAAATGCAGAAAAGGTTTGCTTTGCATACTATAAAGGGTGCTTCAAAAGTCACTTTACGAGTTTTATTGCTTATAACTCCGCCAAAACGCAACCAATTTTGATGCTTATGTGGGAGAGTGGCTAGTGGCTCGGGATTTTCCCTTTATTCTCGCGAGCCCCGTACGGGCCCACCACTCTCTACCATCCACAAAACATACACTAAACTCCATCTCACTTCAATCAATCACTACAACATAACACGAGGAAATCATTCCAATCCCAAACAATCGTGTCGGGACCATTGCTAACGGCGGGTCACTTCAATTCAGTAGGCGCACGCCTACACTTAGCCTTTCGTTTAAATCAATCACAGATTCTGTTAAGAGGCAAGATGATCGCGTACGCCCGTATGGAATACCATTTGACCGTACAAAGAGAAGACCTGAAAAAAGCAAAAGATGACGCAAAGAAAAAGCTTGATAAGTACTCCAACGAAATGAAAACAGGCTATGAACCAATATCGTACGGACACGGTAAGTTACAAAGTTTCGAAGATTTTGCTGTCTGGCAAGGAAATTGAAACTTTTTAGCTAAGCGAGGAGGTGAATGTTTGCTGAAACCCCCTAAAAATATCAACAGTGATTCAAACCCCAATTCGGACGGAAGTTCAAGCTTTGATGAAGATGGAAATATTGCTAACAAAGTGAGTCATTTGTTGTCTGATCTCAGCGAAATAAAGATCGAGCCAGTTCAAGTACGAGGGGCGATCAATAAGTTTCTGGTCTTACTATCTTAGAGACGTTCAAAGATTACGCGGTTTTAGCCTCCGATAAAACTATTTTTTTAATCTCAGATTCACTTTTTTTAATCTTTAAATTCGGTTCATTCACTCTTCGTCATTTTATGTCAACATGAAAAAAGAAGCGAGATATTGTCAATTGCTCAACTTATTTTTTAAATAACTTAATCTAGAGTCATTTAACTGAACTGAAACTTAGCATAAATAATCTACCGGGTTCTTTCGAAATTGGACCCTCCTATGCTCTGTTTTTGAGAAGCTGTAAAAATGTTTCTGAGAAACAGTTTATGGTGAAACAAGTTTCCTTTTAAAATAGGCGTACAGTCGAAACCGGATAAGTGCACACATTTTCAATGCCCCGAATCTCTTCTGCCCTATGTTTTGTACATGATCTAAAACCGGATAAGTACACAAACCCGATAACTGCACAAATTTTCCGTGCATGGTCGATGTGCACTTATCCGGTTTCGACTGTATAAAGCTTCTATGCATGACATTGCTTGCGGTGAAACAGTCGTTATAAGCCGTTCTATAGCTTTTCAAAAACAGAGTACATGGGGCCTAATTTCGAGAAAACCCGGTAAAGACTTTAGGAATTTGTTTGAAAAAAGAATGACTGAATTTGGTCATGGCGTTGTCAAGATATCGCCACGCAAACATAAACTCCCTATCTACAAATTGCCTCCAACGCGCATTAATGTGCTCTCACGCGAATTTCCAGTCGAGTGTTTATGTTTCCTTGACCACACCTTGACAATGCCTAAACCAAATTCAATAATTCTTTTGTAAAACGAAAGCGCAATATCTGTAGTAACTGGCCACGCAAACGTCCCAGACACCTGAATGTATTTCAAGCAAGTCGCGCATAAACTTGACTCAATGTCGATCAATTGAGTTACGCGTTCAAACAGCAAACTTTGCAAGAAATTGTGCCAACCCACATTAATACGTGCCGTGATATTTCGCCACTGATGCTCGTCTAACTTGTCGCTGGCACCCTTCCTTCTATATACAATCTATCAGTCATGCCTGCGGCATAAATCGAAGCCTCAAAAATGGTTCGATATCTGTCTGCATAAAACTCTGCCCACGAAATAAGGCTGTAACCTACTTTAACTATGTTCAGTAGCATAGTGACCCTTTATGTAAGAAGCGAAAATAATTAATTAAAGGTTCCGGTTCCGATTCAGGAATATTAGTATTGGATACACATATCCTATACTGCACGCCGTTTGAAGTATCATGAGAACTGGAATCGAAACCGAATTTGAACACTAAATCAATTGAATCGGAACGAAAGCTGTTGCGAGGCAACTGATCCTCTGTTGCTATGCAACTCAAGTACGCATAGCGTCCTGTGTCATAAGTCAGTGGGCGGAGATTCGTGGTTAATGCGAGCTGTCGAAAAATTCGAAATATTACTACAGTATTTCATTATTTTGAGATTCCACTATGCCAAATGCTCATTTCGCACTAAAAATTACAGTTATTGGAATCTCCTATCAGCCTCAAATTAATAGTGTCCATGATAAAGTTCAAATTGCGCTTATTAGCGTATCTTGCGAGCATTTGAAAAGTTTGCTTGAAATAGACGCAGGTGCTAGAAGCGTTTGCTTGGCCAATAACTTTCCTAAGTTTCAGCTCTGGCTGAATTATTCTGGATTTTGTTACACAAAAAACAACTGACCCATTACCCAAATGTAGCATTGTATGTTGGCATAAAATGAAGGAGAATGGATCAATTTTATAGGTTTACAAAAGAAAATCTCAGTTAAAACGTGCTTTATCACACGGAAATAAACAGCATTAATATAAGTTCCGTTTTCGCAGAGTTCTAATCAATTAAAGTAAGTAATACTTCTATGGAACAGCGTGTATGTGTGTCCTTTTTTAGAGTTAACATATAATGACAAAGAGTGGGCCAAATCCAAAGATTAAGAAAAGAAAATATAAGTTAAAGATAGCTTTATCATAGGCTAAAACCACTCAAGCCTTCGATATCTCTTAGATAGTTAGGCTAGAAACTTATTGATCGCCCCTCATAATAATATCAGTTCCAGATTACTCGCAGTACTAAGCATTACTTAAGACACTTCTGACATATCGCAAATAGACATCATTAACTGAATTTTGGCAAATATTGCTGTCATTTTATTGAGTTTAGCGCTATAATATTCGAACTGCTTAGTGATATTAATGCATATGAAGGCGCTCTAATATTTTGAACCTAAAACTGTAGCATTTCAAAGTGTCGATTGCTTTGCAAACATTTTGAAATAATATTTACTGCAGTTCAAAATAAACAGTCACGTTTTTGAAATTTTGAATTTTTTGACTCTCTCGACAGCAACTTGTGTAGATCTCCTTATTCAAAGTTATCATAGAATTTAGCTCCTTACGCTAGGGTATCCGGCGATGCAATCAAAGTTAACAAACTCGTCCTATGAGCCGTCTCCATTATAGCTCAAAGTCAGTCCATACCATGACTCTTTTTTTGTCTTTTTTGAATACAGAAATCATTAGTCCTGGCAAAGAAATTGAACATTGCCATAGAAAAGGAAAGGGGATAAACGCTAAATGTTTGATTCGCAGAAAAATATGGCTTATGTGTTAGAATCAGGTCTATCATTTATTTCTGAATTTATATGATGTGAGTATCAGTTCTGCAATTGTTCATTTCAGTGGGTCTCTATTACTGTAAAACTGTCTTGTATCTGATTTACAGGAAAATGATAATGGAGATAGATCAGCTGAAGGCTCAATTGAAAACGTAGTTAAAGAAAACTTTGATTTTGTTGTTGAGGGAATGACTAATTTAATATATATGGTCAATGATGAGCTGTATCGATGGTCTCGAGACTATCGCTTCACAAGTTATTTCTTGAAAAATGAGAGTACACAACTTCGCCGTTTGCTATTGGAGAAAACACAATATATGGCGGAACCCCAAGTAAGTCATAGGCCAGAATGTGTATTGGTTACTTAAAGACAGCTTATGCCAAAAGTTGCATAATCGGCGCGCTCAGTGACCTATTTCATAAAGCTGTTGAGAATTGAGAACCAGAATTGAGAAATGGAGTCTCAGTTCTCACTCCACAGTCTTCAGTTCTCAACAGTTTCATGAAACTGGCCCCAGGAGGCGTGAAAAAGGCTGATAATTCTCAATTTTCAATATAAGAGGGACCTCCGTGCCAATAAGGCATTACAAGAGCACCTCAGCGACTCAGAAACAATATCTTGAGCCAGTCTTTCATTTGATGCGGACACCATTTTATACCCATAATTGTCTCAGTAATTACCTTTTTTGACGGTAAAGTAAAGTTGGGGATTCAGTAAAGTGATGTAATGTTAAGGCAACAAGGTCAAGAGAGTAGTTAAAATTATAAATATCAAGACTCTCAAACGCCTACGTTATAGTTAGACTGAATTTACGCAATATAACTGTGAAACTCTACTTTATTTATCCGTCTGCCTATGCAATTTTATCAAAACAACGCCTTCATCGACTTTGCACAAAAAAATATAGTGGGATAGCCGGCATATTATAGTAAAGTAACATTTAGCCGATAGTAGACAGCTTTGTCAAATTTTTTCAGTTCTGTTCAATTACAATGCTGCGTAAGCCTTGAGCCAATTTTATAAAGCTTAAGTAAATGTTATATGTTGAACTGCGATTACATTTCTGTGTTTCACATATGCACTAATTTTATAATACAGGCCTCTGGACTTAAAGAGACGGTAATACTTCTAAAATCTGTAACTGCAATGTTTTCCAGGTGATAGAAGGTTGGCGGCAAGAAGCGGCAAAATGTCTCCAAAAATTTCCTATGCCAAATATCAACAGGTAAGTAATTACAACGTGATGAACTTTTGCTGCCTTCTACGCATCGCTTTCAGAAATGAATACTGGCGTCTCAAAGATCAAATCAAATCTGTGCAGACAGTGCTTGATTATACAAGAAAAGAAATGAAGAATAATATTGCAAATGAAGAAAACTACAGCAAATATGAGGAAGAGCTTAGAAAGAAAAAATCTAATTTAGTTAAGGAAGAAAAAGCGATTAGTGAAGCAAAAGGAAATTTTAGAGTAGAAGAGAATGAAATATATTTTCTGGAAGATAAAAATCCTGAAAAGAAGAGAAGAGAAAATGAGCTCAATGAAAAAGTAAAAGATCTAAATGAGAACAAAATAAAACCCTTGCTCAGGAGCAAAAGAGCGTATGATGTCAGTCGGGCTGAGTTGGACAATCAAACGCGTCGTTTTGATGTGCTTTTGCGTCAAGAAAAAAACCTTGACGAAAAAAAAACAACTCTTGAGGCGTGGAAGGCGATTCTCAAGGCAAAAGAGAGAACTATTGCATCACAAAAATTGACAAATAATGCTCTTTTCTTTGCGCAGGACAAACTTAGAGCAACTCTGCGCGGTCATAACCATTTCAAGCTTGTTGCACAAATGACAGCAGATTCATATATGGCTGCTGTTAACTCAGCTGAACTAACTAAATTCGCGCAATCGTGCCCTATATTTCCGAAAGATACTACTGATGGAGAACCAAATTCTTACTTGATTAATCTTAATTGGAAAATGGATGATAATGAACCAAGCGATGACTGGCGAGATGAAACATTTGAACCAGATGTATATTTGAAATTTTTGGCGCAACAAGCAAACAGTTTAAAATCGAAGCTGACACTTATGGAACCAAGCGATGACTTGCGAAACGGAACATCTAAAGCGGAAGCATATCAAGATTTTTTGGCACAACAAGCAGACAGTCTAAAATCGCAGCTGACATTAGTAAACATATGGGAAAGATATCTTAGCGAAAAACAAAAAATAACTGTTCAAGCGTGGAATACAGTTCTTAAGGCAAAAGAGAACACTATTGCATCACAAAAATTGACTAAAAGAGCTCTTACTCACGTGAAGAACAAACTTGAAGCAACTCCGCTTAACCATAAGAATTTCAAGCCGGTTGAAGAAAATGTAGTAGATTCACATATGGCTGCTGTTAGTTCAGCAGAACTCACTGAAATTGTGCGATCGTACTTTAATTTTTTAAACGGTGTTATTGATGGAGAACCAAATTCATACTTGAATGTTTTTAACCAGCAAATGGGAATCATTGAAACAAGCGATGGAAAAGAACCACCTAACTTAGATTCTTATCAGGAATTTTTGGCAAAACAAACAAAGCGTTTGGAATTGCAGATGATACTATTAAATAGAATGGAAAGAGAGCTCAGCGAAAAAAAAGAAACAACTCTTGAGGCGCAAAGAAAAATACTTGAGAAAATTCTCAAGGCAAAAGAGAGCACTAATGCATCACAAATATTGACTAAAGATGCTCTTATTCTTGCTCAGGACAAATTGATAGCAGCTCAGGGTGCTAATGACCATTTCAAGCATGTTGTACAAATGACAACGAAATCATATAGGACTTGTCTTAATTCAGCAAAACTCACTCAAGTCGCTCAGTCATCTTCAATATTTTCAAAAGATACTGCTGATGGAGAACCAAATTCTTACTTGAATATTTTTAACTGGCAAACTGAAACTGTTCAATCAAGCAATGACTTGCCAAATGGAACACCTGAACGAGATGAATATCAGAATCTTTTGATGAAACAAGCAGACAATCTAAAACCACAGCTGGTAAAATTGAATGAAATAGAAGCTTTGCTCAGCGAAAAACTTAATATTAATACAATGAACCTGCCTAAGAAGGAAACGAACGTTGCCTGGCGTCTGCTAAAAGGATTTAGTGGGATTATTGCAGCTAATACGCACATTTTGTGTTATGCACTCGTTGTGATTGATCAGGCAGCTAGCGCTGCGCTCCTCACGTTGCCTTTAATGATATTGGTCTTCGCCTATGGTGCTTTACGTCCACCACGACCAACCAAGTTCACCTGGCAAGCCCTGATTTTCTGGGTTTGGGTAAGAAAATATCTCTTGCTGATGTGCATATGTTCCATTTATTCAACCCCGTATTTACCCGACCAGCAATTACCTTTGTGCGATGGTTCGATGATTGGACTATTACATCAGATTATGAGATTAAACACAAAATAGACTCTAACTACTAATATCCATTTTAATAGAGTGCGTTTATTGCGAGTTAAATAGTACAGTGAAACCCGAATGTGAGAGACACCTTTTCGATTTCCCGAGCATTTTCTTATATCTGGGGTTTCACTACATTGTCTATGGTAGAAAATATGCTGCGTAATGTTTTAAATACTGCTTACAAAAGTTGATCCAATGTACTTTCACTGGCCTTCTTATCGCATAGCAGGACATCAGCCTTTTAATTTTAACCGGCGTTTGCGTGTTAGAATATTTGAAACTTTATTGATTTTAAAAAATTTCTGTGTTAGACATTCTAACGCCTCCCATTCTCACAGTGGTTCAAATTTTTTCTAAAGGTTAGAATAATGTTTAATACTCAGTCAACGGTGTTTTTTAATTTTTTAATTTTTTTCTCATAGTTTAATTTAAAAATTACAACAAATATCCCAAAGAGCTTTTTACGCTCGTTTTTATGGTACCCTGATGATAATTTCATACTATCTGGCTTTCGAATGCACATGTCCACCAGTTTCAGTATGGAGACAGTGTTCTTTTCATTTTTGCTTTTTCGATTCAGTTCGAGTTCTAATTCAACTAGTCTAATTCCAAGCAATATTAAATTAGAAATCGAAAGCTATTTTTACTTAATATTGACGCTTACTTATTGTTTTGCACTAATGTGTTTAGAACAGTTCGCTTCCATGACCCGTCTGAGCTGCCGTGTTCTTAATGATCAGTTACAGTATATCTTCAGGCCTCGGCCTTGGGTCCACTCTCAGCCTTAACTTAATCATCGCCCATAAATGAGTTTAAAATTGATAACTTTCATGCGCGAATGCACGTGTAGCGTATCGTGATTTACGTAATTATCCTGCAAATATACACCGCCATTCATCATAATTCATCACTCTTGCATTCCATTTCATCGAACAGGCGTTTCGATTGAATGAGGAGATGGCATATTGAATGCAAAAGTGTTAAATTATGATGGTGGTGTAACGTCATAAAAAACCCTTATGTTAAACTAACATAGCAATGTTGAATAAATATGATATCTTGTACTGTAATACCGAGCTTATAGTTCAGCTATAAGTCAGAAATATCATCATTTTTGGTAGTTACTGCATATTAAACTGACAGCAAGTTTTTCAAACTTTTCAGTTTGTTGCGTTTTTTCAATTTTTGATGAAGTTGAATTGTTTGCCATGGAATTCAGCGTCATATCTCGCTGATCATGGAATGAATGAGCCTGCTTTTTGGCCCTTTGTAATTGGCATTCACCCGACGCCTGTCAACACGCTCATTCACATCGTGCTGCTTATTGCTCTCTGCCTTCACCGAGAGCAACTGCAGGTAAAATTATTTATTGCTTATTAATGCTTTCACCCAGTCTTTAATTCATCCATTTATCTATCAGATAATCTTGGAAATAAATTTTTGCTTTGGTAATTGGAAGTGAGGTAGTTTAGAAAAAAATTGAGAAAATGAGCATTCTTTCATGTTCTTCTTCAACTCTTTCTCGGATCCTGTTTTTAGAGCATTTTTGGAGCACAATACTGTTAAACCAGGAATAAAAAGACTTTTAAGGCTACTACAAAGGCTGTACTAATGTACTAATGTACGGGATAAAATGTTCCCTAAATGTAAAATTTGTTGATATAATGATACTAGTCTCCATATTGTTACATAATAAATCGTTTCAGTATCATAAAACAATAGTTTATTTATCCGGTTGTGTCATGCAGAAATAATGGGCCAGTTTAATATCGCGTACTTAAGCTAAACTAAAGTCGCTAAAGTCGCACTGGCACACAGCTGAATATATCGTTTGAATAAGGAAAAAACTGCTTTAAAGGCTTAATTGCAGTGAGTTAACCCTCGATTTTATACAAATTTGTATTCCAACTAATAGAGAATTTTCTGCTCTTCCATCTGAATTCAGGAGCGCAAAATGACATGCACGTAGTGCAAAGGTATGGTTCTTCAAAGTGAAGCATGCAAAATACAAAAGTACTTTTGCAGCGAATTGTCAGCAACGAGTTCGGGCTCAAATTCAAAAAATTGATATACTAATCAATAGAGAATTTTCCGCTCTTACATTTGAGCTTAAGAACGGGGAAAAACATGCACGCAATGAAAAGATATAACTCTTCAAACTGAGGCATGCAAAAAACGACAGTATTTATTCACAGACCTAATAGAATATGAAGGACCTGTGTTGAAACGGAGCGTTGCCACTACCCCGTGACAAGGAATTGTATTTCAGAGAAAAAACTTTTACTTTTACATAAAGGAAAGATAGGGCTGCAGCCCAGCCGGTTGGCTACATGGTTTATATTTCCGTATGAACAGGCTGACTGCAACGCAGGAGCCTTGCTCAACAGATGATTCAACACATAAAAACATGTTTAAACAGGCTAGATCGGATTGCATGTTTTTGAAGCAGAGAAAAACCGCGAGCTTTGTCACAACCTGTGTCTCATTTATATTATTGAATCCTTGCTGTAATAACAGTATATTATAGAAATCTGGATTATGGGAAGATGACCAACCAGCATTAGAAAACGCTGAAAATGAGTTTCAAACTGAATTTTTGTGCACTAAAGTTGACATTGATGGTGAATTCAACAATGAAAAATTGAAGTTAAAAAGAAGGAAACTGAAAATTGAACCATTATTAACTATAACGGACCAGAAAGAGCCAGAGCAGCAAACGTATCAAGAATTTACTCAGCTCTCCTGGACAACACATGGATTCAGTGAAAGCTTTCTTTTTAAGGTATGCCGCAGAGAATATGTAACCCAAAAAGTATGAAAGTATTATATTTATATAGATATATATACCGTTGTTAGCTTCTTGAAGTTTTGCAGACTGTAGCACCTGCTATGGATATTTCTCAAAAATTACGCCGGGACTTATGCTCCTGTTTTTTCTCAACGGCTAAAAATTCATATCTTGTAATCAAACTCGGAGCTTCATTTCTAGAACAGCGTGTAGATTAATATTTCGCTACGTTTTCATTTTACACTTGTTCTTCATTTCCATTTTCAGCTGTTGAGTGGTCTGCATTTTTATTTTCGACGCACCATACATAACAGGGAACGCTATGCACTCGACATGTTCCCATTGCAATTAGTTTGCTATATAATGATTCTTATTCAAGTAACAATTTGGTACACCGACTTTGGCATTGTTGGTGAAGGTTTCATACTACTCTCAGTAATGATTAGCAATCTCTCCTATATATTCGTAGTCTACATTGGTTTCGTTTTCTTGCTGCTTATCATCGATCGTGCCATCTACAATGCATCGTCGGCTTTTGGACGAATTATTTTCCACTTGTTTATGTTTGTATCCATCAATGTGTACGCTCTGGTCGTCATTCCGTGGCTTTCAGGAAGGTGAGCGGTATTGTAATTTTTGTGAAATTTAATGGGATCAATATGGCAACTTTCTATTTCCCTTTTCAAGTCATAAGTATTTCCAATTAAAATTCTGAATCCCTGATCGCAATATGACCTAATAGGAATCAGCTCGACGTAAAAACTTCAATGGCAAGTTTAATACGTACTGCATGAACAATTATCCGCTTACACAAGCGCAAGCATATTTCGCTACAGAGTTTAGGCTTCCCTTCTTTGTGACATATTAGTGCTTAATTTTATAATGAAAAATTAACCGCTCCTTTGTGAACTTCAATTTTTCTACGTTATACCGCTTTTCCCGGGTTCATTTTCAATGCAGTATATTCTGGTTATACATTGGTTATTTTTCAAAATTTCAAAACAGCTTTCATCGTTTGGAGCACATTCAAGTTGGGTTTCATACTGATCCATTTAAAAGAATAAAATATTGAAAAGCAATGTCATTTTTAGACTAATTGACTCTATGTAAATGAGGTCATATTTATAGTGAATATAAAAGCTGTGTTAAGGATCGGCGCCTTGCACATGGAGCTTCGATTACAATAACACTGCATCTTTCTTAAGCGCCGAAATAATTTTTATTCAGTCAAAAGATATGGATTTATTTCAGAGCGCTGGTATCGAATTACACTGCTATGTGTTTTTATATGATTTTTGGTCTTTATATGATTGCGTCCTCGGCACAAATTCGTCACGGATATCCGGAAAATCGTCAGCCTAGCCTGTTCACTCGTCCAGAAAATAAACTGAGCCGATTATTATTCATAATGTAAATGATTTTATTAATAATATAAGTAATAAAAGTAATAATAATACAGTATACTGATAGAACTTTTAGAACGGCACTTAACAGTTCAAAAATTTCAAAGTTCACGTAGATTTTCACATTAAATTTTTAATAGAACCATTTCAGATATTTTAAATAATCCTAATAGAATTATTAGCCATTTCAAATTTGCATGATGCTAATCTAGTTATTCGAAAATATGAACAACGAGACGTTATTTATGTGGAAATATAAAGCTTTAATTTTGAACAGTATAGAATGAAAAAATATCGAACGGTATTCAATATAGTGCGACTTCTGCTTTTTCAGTTGTCTTAAAAAATTGCAGAAATCATGTTCAGATTGATTCTGTCATGATCTGATTTAGGAAGCATTTGGCTATCATTCTGGTCATTATTCATTTAATTATCAGACAAAATAAATGTGTATTACTGTTAGACTGCTTGCAAATTTTGATGTTATTAACAAAGCAAAGATAATCATATTTTCAGGTATATGCGAATCCCCTTTGCATTCGAAATCGTCACCTTTCTTGATTTTGCGTGCACAAATACCAAACTTGCATATCGGGATTTTTTTACTCTGGAGACAATATATGCCAGAGTATATGAACTGAAGTGTATTCGTCACAAAGACGGTGGTAAAGATAAGGTTTGTTATACCTTTCATTTTCACTTTACTGGCGGTACGGTAGTAGAGCTACATGTAAGGTTCACCCTAGGTAAAGTTTTGCTAAGTACCGATAGCTTTTGATGTAAATGTGTATGTATTACAAACGCAAAACCACATAATCCTATTTTCTAAGAGCATATAAATAACATTCAATAGAGGTCTCCAACCACTGGTTGCTTTAGGGCGCTGAACTTTAGGCTATATAAATGTCCCTGTGTTGTACCCTACTTTTTATCTCATCTGGGTTATACTAATACCTTCAGTCATACGATTTATACAGACTGAGCCGCTCGAAGGTGCAGCCACTGTGTTGGGCATAAAATGAGAAACGAAATTGTGAAGTTATCCACGATACTAATGCTCAGGTTGTGGGGTCGTTTATTTATCCAAGGAAGGATCGTCTTTAAATTCACTTATTCCTGTTTTATTTGCTGAATTATATTATTTTCAGGTTACGAATCCACGAAGTATTCTCATAACATTGCTTATTGCCGTAGGCATCTTAAGTTTTGTTTTCATAGTAATTTTTTTCCCGCTCATTCTTTATTCTTTCAACAACGTGTATGGAACGCAACTGTACCCCGACCGCGTAACTGTGGTGATCAGCGTTGACGGCTACCCAGTAAGTTTCACAATTGTTGGAAACTTAAATAATGAAAAACCTTAATTTTTTAATAGAACGCAATTATTTAAACAAACAGCAGGGTTATGACCGATTGAAAAGTGGAGCAGCAGTTTTCATTAGGATATAAATATCCATAGGTACCAAAATATTGAACGTTTGCCTAGTATATGATCTTTGTGGTTTTGGACGACCTTCTGTTCAGATCAGTTTTCTTTACAGCCCTGATTTTGGAAAAATACTAAGGATTATAAATTTCAGAATAATAAAACTGAGAACTCGAAAAGGCCTTTGTAGAAAGTTTCCGTCTCCGAGCCATATTATAAGCCGCAAATATCTAATTTTAATAATTTTATTAAGGTGATGACGTTTATCGTTAATCACCCTGATAGTTGACCGAAAGATAATTCTTAGAAAATCCCTTTCCCAACTCGGACCGTAAATCCACTCCTGTTTTCAATAAAAATATTCCTTACCATATAAGATCTCTCCGTGGCGAAAAACCATATATAAGCCTCGACACTCTTATGAAAAGTTCAAATTTTCTCACACTTTCCTGTGAGGGTGAGCGAAAGGAAATGAGCAATGTACTTAAAATTAAAGCCTTTTTCTCGGCGGGCCAAATATGGGGTTTGTTAAATTTTGCGCCGAAGAGGCGCCAAGAAGCTTGTTTCGATTTGCACCTACACTGCACATTTCTTTCAGGCATTGTACCATATGCGTGCCGAAGGAGAAGCAGAAATCACTCCGCTGAACAAAGACGAGTATCAGTGGGTGCTGGAAACATTCAAAAATATCACTGATCCAAATAATAAGACCCAGGTGGAGATCAGTCAGCAGGCTCGTCGCTTTATCAATGGCTACAGGCGAACCGACGTCATCAAAATGTTGCTCTTGCCGAAATCAGCGGTACGAGACCGATCGCTCCACGCATTTGTGCACGCGGGCAGCGCGTGCAGTATGACTGAGCGGTCCGTACGTCAACCCTCTTTCGTTCATGCTCCTAAAAATTCCTATGGCCTAAAAATACCGGGGATTTTTGAAATACTGATTTGCTTCAAATGCGTTTAGTTATTTAACAGATCGCAGAATATGGTTTTTTCCTTTAATTCTACGAATTTTTATGCAAATTCAAGTCCTGATTGATTAACTATCCAAGAATGATTGCTAAAATACTATATTTGCTGTTTGCCACACATTCTGATTACCTCCTTCACCATAGGAAGGCATGGCGATCACTAGTAACGTTATATTGCATATAAGAAATAAACTGCCGCAAATAATATTATGAAATAACTGTTTTTTTATCATAAATTGTCCGGTTGTAAGCAAAAATGGAAATGGATTACAAAATAATACAGAAAGTTATAGGAAGAGAACTTGAGTACCTAACTTGTTTGGCAATGAGTTGTTAGTGAACGATTTTGGATCAGAACAGCAACTGTCCTCATTATAATCAAAGTTTGTGTTGCGAAATTCCAGTTCAATCAGGTTTTCAGAAAAAATAACAAGTTATTTGTACATTTTATGCATTTTCTTTTTTCAGTTAGACGAGCAATAGTACGGAGAAAAAATTGTGATAATTTTGTTTGCATTTCCTTCTTAATTTTCGATTTAAAAATTTTCTGCTGTTACATCATGCGAACTTAAAAATCAAATAGCATAAAAAAATCATAATCAGAGTTTACAAGTGAATGCGATAGCACTGTTAGATTTCTACTGCACTACAATTTCTTTCCACAAGAACGAACACGTCAGCTCAGAGTGGAAAAACTATCACTTTGAAGCGCGCTGTACCATCCATCTTAAAATATGTTTGCAAAACTGCAAAATGCGGTGACAGGAAGTCGATTACTTTGCATTGTTTTCGAAATTTGGGTACATTATCTTAGTAGGAAGAATCTATGAAAAATTTTACCAATCACCCAATAAGCGTGGATAAGTTAATTAAAGAACGATTCAACCCTCGCGAGATTCACAAGTTGACATAAACTGCACGCTTCAGATAACATAACGCAGGATACCATAAATCCTTTTCAATCACATTTGCAGGAATCGTGGGCAATTTCTGAAGGAAGCAGAGCAGCACTGCAGGCTCAGCTACCGAATAAGCCAATCAGACTGAACGTTTATTTTGAGTTTCGCCGCGAACGACAAAATATGGATATGGACATGATCGTTCAAACCAGTCTCACGCATGTGAACTTGACGCAGGAAACGCGACAAGCTATGGCAAACATGCTAGCGGGAGAACAAGATAATGTGACGATAAAAAAGGCTTGGCCACCATACGGCGTTGTTCCTGGATTAGGAGCAGTCCGCAGCGCCAGCCAGCTAATGAATGGTTAGTAAATATGAAAGTTAGAGCATGAGGATTAATTTTGATCATCTCGTTCAGTTATACTTTTGACAGACTCTTAGTTGATTAATTTATGAGAAATACAGTGCTCAATAAAAGTATGGGAACACTTGATGTATCGCTTTTAAGACTGTTTATAAATCAGCTCAAACTGTAGCCAAAATGCGGAAATTCAGACATTTTCTAGAGAAAAGGATGGACTTCTAGATGCTTTATAAATAATTTCAATTAGTAAAATGGTTTTGGCAATCAGCCAATTTAAAGTCAACCATACCCATATTCAGCCACCAGAAATATGGAAGCACATTTTGGAACCTAAATGTTAACAGTGCTGTAATCGACCATTGATTTTTTATTGAATATTCTATGAGTAATTTTAAATTAAAGCAGCAATTCCATATTTTTTGGCGGCTAAATATCGGTATGTCTGATTTTAAATTGGCAGATTGCCAGAACCACTTTACTAATTGAAATAATTTGTAGTACATCTGAAAGCCCATCCTTTTCTCTATAAACCATCCAAATATCCGCTGTTTGGCTGCAGTTTGAGCTGATTTATGAACAATCTTAAAAGCGAAACACAAAGTGTTCCCATACTTTTGTTGAGCGCTGTAGAAGACGCTCAAATCGAATCAACCCAGTTGTATACGATCCAGAAAAAGTTAACAAGTTCCATTATTTTGATGAGAAATGCACAGAAGTTGGATAGCTGACTTCATTTTAAAGGGACATGGGCAATGGCAGGCTTACTTTATATTCTTTGAAAAATTTGTTTCATAGTTAGTACCATGCATTTATGTTTATCATGACAAAGACAGACAGTAATATACTGTAGGAGTAGAAATTATTCGGAGGTGCTTATTTTCGCAAAATTCGCAACTCGGCCGACTTGCGAATATTTGTACCTTCGAAATTTAATACTATAACTTCGCACTACTAGTTGTGAATGGTCTAGTATGAAGTTTTCACAATGTTAACATAAAACTTATACTGCATTTTTGCATTGTACTGTATCAAGAAATTTCTTACGCAGAATCACATTCTCGTTACACTTAAATTGCTGCATCGCCAGAAGTAGTACTGAGTTCACCACGTAACTATAGTGGATTTTAAATTGCTACCATTTCTGAACCAAGCAACCGATTAAGCTGATATTTTACAGGAACGCAGCACATTAGTTGAGTTTTTTTATTCTGTGTTACAAGTTATTTTGTTTACGTATTCTCTATAACCAAGCGTTTAGAAGCAACCTTTGCAATTCTTTAGATTTTGCGCCGAATACAGGGTCGGTCAAAAGTAAGCATCGGACTTTAAGCAACTATAACTCCAGAGAGTTCAAATTACTTTAATGCAATTTTCAGTTCTGATAGAGTAATCTCTTACATAGATTTTCTTTTTTCTCTTTGTAATTGGTCCATATTTCGTCATTTTATGCCAACTTCAAAAACTGCGAGATTTTTTCATATTCAGGATGATTACGAAGTAACGATGCTATTTGTTTCCTAAATAACTTGGTCCAAAATAATCCAACCAAGCTGGAACTTTAGAAAAGTAATCTTCAGACGTTAGGGTTTCGTTTGAAACAAAAATGATTGAATTCGGTCGTGGCATTGTTAAGATATGACCAAGCAAACATAAGCACTCGTTTGGAAACGAATTACCATACACCTTGCGTGCCGTAGGCAATTCGCTTGAAAATGAGACCTTATCTTTGTGTAGCCATATCTTGACAGCGCTGTGACCTAATTCAATAATTTCTATTTCAAACAAAACCCTAACGCCTGCTGATTATATATGTTAAGTTTCAGCTATATTTAATTATTCCGGACCAGGTTATTAAAAAAATAGTGTTGAGTTGTTACTTTGTATTCAGCGCGCAATCAATGGAACTTTGTATTTGGGTTGGATTTAGACAGCGGGATATGAAGAATGCGTGAACCAAATAACTTAAAACACAGAATTTAAAAAACTTGAACTAACCAGCTACATTCCTGTAAAATTTCAGTAAAATCGGTTGCATGGTTCAGAAGTGATAGCAATTTGAAATCTACTAGAGTTACGTGGCTGATCCTGTACTTTGGTATATAATCAGAAAATGAATATTTTGCCGGTCCCAAGGGCGATGCTATGGGAAGAGTTGACTGTAATTTCATTGAATACGTTCATCGTTATGATAGTGCTTATTTATCAGTTTCTGCTACTAATAAGTGTACCAGTTGGAGAGTAAAAATTGCGAAAATTAGTACCTGCGAATAGGTCCAATACGGCCGATTTGCGAATATTAATACCTGCGAATATTAATACTCCTACAGTATTACTAGAAGTGAAGGTCATGTTATTCGCGAATCATTTTGTATCACTCTAGTTATACCAAATGAACGCAAGTACAACCTGTTCGTGCAATTAGCAGCCACATTTATCTTATTTTGTAAGAAATAGGGGAGTGCAGTATCGGAGCGAGCATGAGTGTAGACAAAAATTTATTATTTCTATCAAAATTAATTACTTTATAGCAATGAACCTGAATAACGAAGGCTTCGTCGATCTCCTCCTGCAATTGAGGAAGAACAATGCCACGCAACGCGAAGAGTGGTCTATGAAGATGCTGCTGCCACCTAATTCCAAAGTTCTGCAACCCGTTCTAGCGCCGGGAAATGGAACAGACCTTTACGTACAGCAAGTGATCTTTGTCGACAAGGTCCTACCCAACTGGCTGAATGTTGGACCGGTCAAAAATGGGTCAGTTTTATATTGATCGTAGTATTCCACATTATGCTTCTGTTCTAGGGCCAATTTCGTTAAGCAGTAGTCAGAACAACTATCATGAAAAAAATTGCTATAGCTGATAAAAGAACCTTCGTGATTTGGCCCTGAATTAGCAGAAACTTTGATCCGGTGTTAATGCCTTTCTGAGAAACACGCTATTGATTGACTTTCTGGAACGTAATCTAGGTGCTGCTGTAACCCGTAGGATATGGCATATTACAGTGTAAGGAGCCCACACAAAACAAGGCTATTGTTTTACATCATTCAGAACTGAGAGTTCTGGAAGCGATTAATTTGTTCAGTCTAGTGTGAAAAGCATTATACTTTATTAGTGTAATGTCCAAAAAGGCCCTTGGATGAGATTCAGTGACGGACAAAGCTGTCCGCTTATTCAACAATTTTCATTATGGAATTAATTATCTCAACAATGAGTGGACATAATATCATGAGTCACGACTCATTTTGTAGCCAAGCCTTTCTTCTATCTGCAAAAATTTTCATTAAAAATCATCTGGTAGTTACGCAGAAATCTTAATTGAATGCAAATGAGTGCATTCGGACAGTTTTATCCCTCGCAGACTCCTCAGGGTGAACGTAATCTATGCACCAGACTTCCTTCGGTATAGAATGAAAATAAGTTGTGTTGCAAAGTGATCTGATCTGAAATTTCCGAAAATGATATCAGGATTTCGAAAAGACTCTTTCCTGATCAGTTATAGCTATAAATTCAAATTTTGTAAGTAGAAGAATGGGCACATATAAATATTTCCATCACTATCAATCTTTACGAAAAATGAAGCCTGAAAATGGTCGGCTAAATGCCCTACACTGTAACATTCGGCGTATTCCTTTGTTACCGTTGTACTCAACGACTGCTACCTCCCTCCCCCATTTTTCTGAAATGGCTATACCTGCTGTATATGATTGATTATACTCGTACGTTTCAGAATCTACGCAATTTTCGCCGGAATTGTCATGATATTCTGGCTGTGGATGAGGACATATTTAGTTAAATCGCCATTGGAGCTAATGTTAATCGAAATTCCCAATGTAGAACCCTTGTATGAGAAGTGCCAAGATGTTTACTTGTTGCGGTCCGTAAAACCGTTCAATAACAAATTGGAAGTACAAATGTACTCTCAACTGGTGCATCTTTTCCGATCGCCAGCTCACCTAATTGAGTTCACCAGACCAGCTGAATTACAACAGTTCAATTAGGTAAAACGTGCTTAAGTTGCACGCTGCAATGTTTGAATAATTGTCGTTATTTAATCGTACATGAAACTATTACTCTGTATAATATATCCTCTAGTAGTAGGTCAATGAATGCATGAACAGCATTTGAATAGTCTATTTTAACTCACACTTTTGGTTCGAAAAGTTAAAAATAACGCTAGATTAGAATCAGTTCCGTTGAAAATAAGGTAAAGAGAACAATGTGGAAAAGACTTGGGCTAAAATTTACTGCAACAATGTTTCATTTCTATGGTATTGCGTGTTAATCACTATTAAATAAACTACTTTACGAATATTATGTAATCGTCCCTCGAATGCATCGAGCTCAGCGGAATAGGCAACAGTGCAGTATCTCACAAGTGCTAGTACAACCTCTCACCGCGGCAAACATGAACCAAGCGATCGATCAAAAGGAATCGCAGTGGATCGCTGTGAATGCACAATGCGACGGAAGGAATCTCTCAGACTGTTATGAGCATGCGTATACTTCTTATTGAGAAATCGTAAACTAAAAAAATAGAATAACGCGATTTATCTGAAGGGGACACTTCCATCGCAGACAACTGAAAAGAACAAACAACATAGATGCCAATATTTGTAACTTAAATGAAACACAGATGGAAAATGATACACTGAGGATAGGCATGATCTTGAAACGGAAGGGAAACGACGTGATTTAGAAAAATGTTTTCAAGTTTGGTTTCAAAAGAATTTTAATAAAGGTCATCAATTAATTATCGCTCAATAGTCAGAGCTGTGACTTACTGAGTAGGAAAGTATACTGATGTGTCTTCCCTTTTTCTAGCTTCATTTTTAGGTAAAAGGCAGTAAAAGCCCAGAATTTGTAAAGTTTTGTAACAGGCTTTGCTATCTTAAGTCCCATCATTTGTATCAACGGCAAGGAGCCAAAAAGTATGCCGCATTGTTTGCATTTTGCGAGCACTATCAGCAAGGACAAACACTATGGGAAAGTCTATCGTCACAATCTGCTTGCTTAAAGACACGGCCTACAATAGTTAGCGACGTAAAGAGACGCTAACTCTCACCGATAGCGCCGGTGCAAAGATCGCTGCTGGATAATAATAGAACCGCAATTCAGTTGTCGCGATAGGACAGCGTCGCGGTGCAGTTTTACCCCCTTGTGGTAACGTTAATAGTGAAAGTTGCTGAACGAACATAGTATATCCCTCTGAACAATGAAACACAGTAACTGCTTCAAAAGTTTAACGAATAATACATAATTTTGAGGAGTTATTAAATGGCCAGTCATACTTGGGAGGAAAATTTTTTTATCATATGCGAATAAACTGGAACAAAATCCGATGGTTTTCTTATAGTTTACTAATGCCCCCTTAAAATAGCGGACTTGGTCTCTCTGACTGGCTGGCTTAGCACCTTTGAAATGGGAAGATCTCTTCAATTCGTGTAGCAAAACGTAGCAAGTCTCGGTATTTTTTACCTAGATAGTTTGACTGGAAATCGGGCTCAGAGAAGGCAACTTTTAAATTTTGATAGCATCATTGTAGAGTGAAAAATAATTTTTGAAGAGTGCGAAACAATCATTTTTATCTCACGTATACAAACAGTCAGGCACGATGTGATCGAGACGGTCTCAATTGCTTTACACATTTTCCGTTTTAATCGGCAGAACTGGACTAATGTTCGATGCGTCTCTCTCTTATCACACATTAATTACAGTTCAGCCTTTCCTTAAGTAAGCAAAGACGGTTTTAAGTGCGTGCGCTGGTATATTATCTCACCGCAAAATTTCCACGCCGCACTGACCGGCGTATTAAACTCGTCAAAGTTGCCGTCAACCGCTACGTATTCTCTTACATCGTTTATCTCAAACGTCTGCCAGGTCTGCGTACTGTGAAGAAAAAACTTTTAATCTCAGACAAAATTTTTTGCATTAATCTTAACTCTATACAAAATCATATTTGCCCTCGATAAGTTCGAGGTTATTATAAAAGTCTGCAAATTACTATTGAAATTCTGCTCCGCAAAAATGAAGGAAAAAAGAATTATATTGTGAATGAACACTGTTTGAAGTTTACATATTACTGAGCAGTTGTAGAGCTAGGCGCGAAGAAACGGCGATCTTCCCCTGCATGTAACTAGGGTATGGTGAAATAATAATTTTCAGGTTTAAATTCGTGGCTATGAATTCTGTACACGACCAAATTCACATTCACATATAGCTTTTGAAATCGCAAAATTATTTTTGCTTTGCAATTTTCATCAAAAATCTATTTCAGAGTTTATGATGGTTTACATTTCCACAAACTTTCCGTACGGTAATCTGCTTTGTAATAGAGCAATTCTTTCGTTGCCGCATTTTTTCATTACATAGTACATTTTATTCGTATTCCTACTTGCTGTCATGTACTAATCTCTTAGCATTCTAGAACATCACCTCCCGCATAGCAAATCCCAGCGAAGCACATCTCAGAAACTAACCTGAACCTGTTCTTCGTCAGAAAAAATTATTGTGACTTGCTTTGATGTATTGTGCATTGGAAGTTTGTTAGCAACGCTCACCTCAACAGTTTACGAGAATGGCTGAAAATACTACGTAAGATTTATACAGTTAACCTATTGGCATGCCTCTTCTAATACTATGATATGCTAATGAAATATATTAGCGTTAATTTCGAATAGTCTGTTCTCATTATTATTCTCTTGGTTTTTAACTTGTATTTTTGTATAGAATTATTTCGAAACCTCTTTTGACAACTAATATGAAAATTTGAATTTATGATGAAGTGATAGCTTGCAACTCTTCATCTACTTCTTCACTTATTCAATATAAGCCCCATGCTGAAGACTGCTAAAAAATATTACTCAATTTACTTCACCATACTTTACTTCCTTCAAAGGACCGAACTTTCATTTTTTCGCAAAATTACAAGATGGTACAAAAGTTCGGCACTTTGTTAGAAATATTTAAAAAGAAAAGACCGTCAGAACTTTAGCGCCACCCTGTAGAACAAAGTGAAGTTTAAAAAGGGATACTGATTTATTAACTAGCTGGTGGGTAGATTGAATACTTTATAGCAGTTATATTATCTAAAGAAAATGAATATGGCGCACAAGGGTGTCCGTCGCTCTCGAATCATTTTTTAATTTTATGGATTTTGTTGAGTTACAATTTGTTTGCTGCAAAGATCTGGTTTTAATTTCTTTTGGATTTTGCAGCATTACAAACCACATTCACGGAGGCGCGAATATGAACGGTCCAGTACATGGAGGCACCGTCGTTGTAGGAGGGAACTATTATGCTCCTGCGTAAGAATAGTAATTGAGCTTTTTTGTAATCATTAATTGATGCTAAAATTATATCCAGGCGAAACCGAAACCTAATTATGTTTATTTAACTAGTTAGTTAGTGTGAACGCTGCCATCAAATTAGTTTTATCTGAAATAAAAATTAAAGATCGTGATAAACATGATGACACTGTCAACTCTAATATTTTCCATGAAAATATAATCTCAATCAGTACTAGTGATTAACGGTAATTACGACATCATTTTTAAAAAATATGCACCCATTGCTTGCGGATGTTAATTAGTTTACGGAATCATCTCTGAGTTAAGGTTGTCTGTTGATAGCAAGGATTTGAAAAAAGTAATTAAATTTCTGTTATATATAGTTTATGGTTTTTTAAAAGAATTATGTAAAAAGAAAAGAGTTCTAAATATATACATTTAAAGTCAGATATCAAATTTTTTCTTCGAGATTATCCTGTTATAGCAAAAACTGCTCATTAATTCTTGTATTATCGAACTGCCTGTAATCGTAGGAGCCTAACTAGCAAAACTTGTCTCTGAAACTGATCGAAAAATTGTTCAGCTTTCTGTAGTCGTGGGATCCTTACTTAATAATATTGCTGGGATATGACGACTTACAAATATTCATTTTAAATTAGCCATCTTCATTATCATTTCCATTGCCCAAATAATAATACAATTACGTTATGGTTGAGATAAAAAAAATAATTTCGAAATTCAGAAGCTACATAAATAGCTAATGGTAATGATTTTTAGTCTACCTGCGCCGCTAACTCCTGAAGAAATGTTAGAAATGTAAGTTTTGCACCCAGATTGATTCTGAATAATATCTACGTGGGGTGTTTCCAAAGAATTGTCCAAGCATGCACATTTTTTGATTGCGATGGCCAAATTCAATGAAATTTTATGCTCAAGTACCCTGATATGAAATGTATATTTGAGCACAGTTTCATCCTTAATCGCAGCATTACACGCGCTATGCACGTTTATTACGGTTTGCCGGTAAGAATTAAGTACCTTTTTGTCTCAAATTATCTGAATGCATTTATTTGCTTTCAGTCAAGATTTCTCTCGAACCAGCGAACCGATTCCAATGAAACTTAACACATTTATAGAAGAAAGGTTGCGCTACAATATGAACGGTAGCTCTGCGTAAACTAACTATCTTATGCTGAGATAATTAATCAAAAAGCGGAAGATGTCAATCATGTGGACAATCTTTCGCTTTTTGATTAAATATCTCAACAAAGGATGAACCAAATGTCATGGTCAGGTGCTCATTTTGTAGCCAAGTCTTTCTTCTATTAGTGTGTAAAGTTTCGTTAAAATTGGTCAGCTAGTTACAAAGAAATTCTAAATGAAAGTAAATGAATGCATTCAGATAGTTTGAGACAAAAAGGTACTTAATTCTTACTGGCAAACTGTAATAAACGTGCAAAGCGCGTGTAATGCTGCGATTAAGGATGAAACTGAGCTCAAATGTACATTTCATATCAGGGTAAATGAGTATAAAATTTCATTGAATTTGGTAATAGTATTCAAAAATTTTGTATGATTTGAACAATATTTTGGAAACACCCCTCGTAATAAGTTATCGTTCACTTACTAGCTAATTTTTGAGTGGTTTCAGTTGCTCTAAAAAACTTTAAATATCTAATTTTTCGAAGTGGGTTTGAGAAGAAATGGTAGGAAAGTTCCCAAAGGTTTCCAAATAGATAAATAGGGTAGACTGCTGACTACCATGAAAATTCTTTAAAGGTGTCCCACTAATTAATAATGGAAAAATGCCACTAGCAGAGATGGCAGCGAGAGTGGGGGAATTAACCGAAAAGTGATATGATTTCCTCTACAAGAGATGCGTCATCACCAGTCGCTGATCTGCTTCCACCTTTAATAGTCAGTAAACATTATTAAGCTTGACTGCACCTTCTTCACCGCAAATATATTAATAAAGCCAAACCGCCTAATGTCACTCAATTTGTTTAATATGCTGAGATATTGCAATTGACTTACAGGCTTATACGTCCATTGAGCTTAATGTATTCGAAAAGCTATCGGAGCGTCATCCCCGTCTCATCTGAGGACTTTTCCTTTGATATTAAAGAGAAATGGGTTAATTTAACGCTCAAATTGGAAGGCGATTCAACAGCAACAGTAGATTACGCCGATTTGCTCAAAAAAGCATTTGCCAAAGCGGACATGGTGATTATGGAAGGAGATCCAGGTGTAGGAAAATCTTCCTTTATGCATCGACTTGCATATGAATGGACACAGTTACGATTAAGTGACTATGATCTTGTTATATACGTAGAATTTCGAAAATCACGCGAGTATGAGTTCAAAGACATTAAAGAGTTGATTACCCATTACATGAAAGGCTACCTTAATGAGCAGGACTATGAAATATTTCAAAAATTCATAAATGACACTAAATGCTGCTTAGAGCATAATATTTTAGTGCTCCTAGATGGATATGATGAATCCTGTTTGGAGAAACAGTGCGAAGAATTAAGCGATTACTTTTCAAGCACAATAAGCAGACCGTTACCATTCAGTGTTCTTTTAACTTCACGAAAAGGATATTTGTCAAAGCGTCGCAACCAAAGACGCTTTATTTTTGCCGATATCATTGGATTTACGGCTGAATCACAGAAGGAAGAGTATATATCAAAACATTTCAATGTTGAAAATGTTACAGAAACATCAGAAAATACAGCAGCTGTAACGCGTCTCATAAGCACTAATGCAAATTTAAAAAGGCTCTCAGAAATACCATTAATGCTGACCTTTATTTGCCTTACATATAAGAATATAATTGATGGCACTGAATTTGAGCTCTACACGAACATCATTAGGTGGATGATAGATAGATATCAAAGAAATAATCCCAAACAAGATATTCCTGGTTTTTTTGAATTTAAATATGTTCCCAGCGATAAGTATCGTGTAATTGAAAACAATTATCAGCATTTTCCGCAATTGCACAAGCTTGGAACAATGGCCATGCAAGACATATTTAAGACAACGTTTACAGAAGCCGATCTGAATGACTTTCAACTGAAAGAAATCGTGCAAGAAGTTGGGTTTTTGAGAAAAGAAATCACAAGAGACACTTCAAACGACACAAAAGCTGAATACTCTTTTCTTCACAGGACCATTCAAGAATTTATCGTAGCATTAACCTTTTTCTTTTCCGATAAGAAGCCACCAAAAGACTTCAGATGGTATGTTTTTTTCACGGCGACGAACAAAGGTTATGGGATAATACCAGCAAAAATTCAAAAATTTCTTGAAATGATCAATTCCAGCGCAAAAAAAATCCATAAATCAAAGAAAAAATTGTATTCGAAGTATATACAATTCTACACAGAAATACATTCAAACAGCTCCCCTCAACCAGAAGACAGCTGCAAATATCCAATACATTCCCGAGCTGATACTATTGATCTGATTATCAACAAACAAATAAGCCTTCCTAAATCATCAGAAGAAGCTATTCAGTTGCTTCACGATGAAGCTGAAAAAGGCGATATCTTTGCACAATTCATCCTGGGAGTAACGTATGAATTAGGCGTGATTACAGAACAATCAGATGAAGAAGCTGTGAAATGGTACACAAAATCAGCAGAACTAGGTAATAAAGGGGCGCAATGTAACTTGGGAAATATGTATAGGAATGGGAAAGGCGTGCCTCCGTCCGACGAGGAAGCTGTCAAATGGTTCAGAAAATCAGCAGAACAGGAATATGCAAAGGCGGAATATTATCTAGGGTTCATGTACGAAGGAGGGCGAGGCGTACCCAAATCAAATAAAGAAGCTATCGAATGGTACACAAAATCTGCTGAGAAAGGAAACGCAGATGCGCAATTTTACCTGGGATATATGTATATGTTTGGAAAAGGTGTTCCTCGATCCCATGAAAAAGCTGTCAAATGGTCCGAAAAAGCTACGGAACAAGGAAATGCTGCAGCGCGAAGCAGTCAACAAGGACGGACTTTTATACGGTAAGGTGTTCGTTTCTGCTTCGGGTACTTCATAGCAATTTTTTCGCTCTTTTGTAATCCTTGATGCATCAAATTAATTTTTGAACTAGTTACTTCGTAAAGTCACTTCAAATTAACATAATTTCAACCCAAGGTTTATTCATTAATTAAGGAAAAATAAATAACGTAGCTATTTATTTGCAAAATATCTAAAATAACTTAGTTGAATGCATCGTTATAGTACTAAAAAACAAAGTTAAAAAATTCAGTTATTCAGTTAAGTTGTAACACTGGCCAGTAGTGGCCATCCTAAAGTTCATACAATGATGGATGTTTTCAGTGTTTTAAATCTACGTCGCTTTTTTTTCATTTATTGCGTAGCGACGCTTATTGTGTCCTCCATATGGATGGCTGCATTTATTTTACTTCGGTTACCAAAGGATATTTACGAACAACTTGAATGGTTCAACAAAAATTCTACAGTGGCTGTTGATCAAGAAGTCAACCTTAATTATCTCAAACAGGCTAGTTTTAAGAAATGCTTTCATTATAATCCCCATCAAGGATATTAACAATATAGACTTTAATTATCAAATATTGGCCGCCGGAAAGTTTTTTTTGATAGGTCACCAACGTGGGTGAAGTTCTCAAAGGTATATGCCAGTCTTACCGATCGGATCAAGCTACAGCTTTGCATACCGTTGAATTTACTTAGGCCTGTTAGTTGGTCCAAGTCCAAAATATAACTATTGATAATGATAGCTGCATCCCCTAAAGAGAAATACAGATGTGATCACCATACCGCTGCTGAAGCGACCCAGCATTATAATACATTTACTCTCTAACGTCCAAACTAGCGCACATGTGTGGCTGTTATTGAATTAAGAAAACACAGCTGATTTCCACGCTTCGAATCATTCGTTCTGTCTTTTCAGTTGGATGATATTGGGAGTTATGCAATCTCCTGCTCAGTTATCCAAATTGTGGTCAGCGGTCTGGAATGCGGACTCTTTGCTATTCGAGTCATAATGGACAGCAGCGGCATAGGGGGCATCAAAAAACGTCTCTCTATCTCTGTTTACACGGTATGATTTATTACAAGACTGATTTATGATATGCCGATCGCACTTAATGATATGATACTAAATTGATAAATAGTGCTCAGAGCTCGGATACCATACGAGAATTAATGATCAAATTTCTCCTTCATATGCCAGTACTGTTTTGTCTAACAAATAAATTGTAAAGCTTTCAACAAAAATAACACCTCAGAGAAACAAAATAAGAGAGCAGACCTGTTGGAACAGTCAAGGATGGCTTAAAAGCGCTAAGCTTCGATTTTAGTGCATGCTAAATTTATCGACACAGTACATCAATCTGTTTTTGAATTTGGCTATATTTCTCGATATCTTGAACATTACATTTTATGCATCGACTGTACACCATTTGTGAGCCATTTTGACTAAGAACACTTCAATATGCAGAAATATCTCTTTTCTTATCAGTTACCTTTATGAGCAGGTCAAAGTAGAACAAAATGGACTGTAGAAATTGTGAACAATGGAACTTGAATGTGCTTAGATATCGAATGCAGTTTATTGTTTCTGATCTCTTATAGGTATTTCTGATTACGGTCATAATACAACTGTCCGCGACTCTTACAATGATGATTTACATTTTTGATTGGGTTGAACGATCAGAGTCAGAAAATGAGATATTTCTTCTGTTTTCGAGTTTCGCCAGAAGTAACCCTGCAGGATTTAAAGTCATTGAAGACTACTTTTACTGTCAAGGCTACGAACTGACCACAAATGATAAGGTATAATTAATTTTCATTTTTTCGGTCGCCATCGAATGGTAATATAAATCTTATTTTGCAGGAAAGCAGCTCTGATGACAACTGCACGAAAGTCCTGCGCAACCAGATTTCGCAGACAAAAATATTTGCACTGGTAATCATTATTGGTGCTGTGGTCACACAATGCATTCAAATAGTCGTAATCCTGTGTTATATTCGACTAATTTACAATTTTCGGAAACACTCAACTAAACTAGAGTCACCGAATACTTTTGAAAATAGAAAAGATCAAGATTTACAGCGCTATAACGCAAATGAGACTGATAAAGCTGAGCCGTGTGGCGATGATAGAATATACAATGGTTCTAATTCCCAGCAAAATTCGATAGAGGTTGACATAGCGCTTCAGCAAATGAGTAACGACACTGGCTGAGCTGCCACTATACGAATTCTATTTAGCCTCATCAAAATATTCTTCTGAAAGCATGCCAAGCGCTTATTGAAACAATGAACAGTAATAGACTTGACGTATTGACATCTGACATCAATGTAGTCGTTTGCCATATGAGCGGAGAACCAAAATATCGAGATTATAATTTCGTCATTAAAAGTGCCGAAGGTTCGAAATATTGACGGCATTTAATCTGAAACGTATTTCTTATCGACGGGATTGTTGTCGAGACCTGTGAAATCATCGCTGTATTAGCAAAATATTGAGGTTTTTAACGCCGTAAGAGTTTTAATCTATTACTTTTCAGTGGTAAAAGCATCTCCGTATACAGCACCTTAATCAGATAAATGCAAGTCATGATTGAGCTACCGGCTGAGCCGAGATTCAGTAGATGTACTATACTGCAACGATCCCAATATTGTACCTGCTCCAGGACCGAAAAATGTTTTCTTCAGTAACCATATTTAGGCAATGAATAATGTGCTCAGTGCTAACAATGATTTACTGTGCGCAGTATGCTCTGTATTTGATAATGAATATTGCATGACAACGTGGTTAGTAATATCTAACATTTAACATCTAACGACATCTTAGGATTCTTTGTTTGTTCACTTATTGTGACAATTGGCTGCTTATTAAGCAAAGCGTCTCAAAAACGATGCGAGACTAATATACGAACGTATCAAACTGACGTGTAGTTGCAGCATATCGTTTCATCAATTTTGAAACTTAAAACAGTTATAAATGACAAAATTACGATATATAATGGCATTAAATAAGAACATAATAGTGGATTAAATGTTGCATTATTTTTATCGGGCACTTGGCTAGAATCGAATTACTGGTGCGAGAAAAATATTAAGACTGGCAGGAAAAACACCCGACACGTATTTTTGGCTCCAAAGAAGAGGCGCAATCTACATGCAATGCTCCGCGGCCCCCTTGGCTACGAGCTCGGTTGTAGGCATTGTTATTAGCTTTGGCATCTCCTAATGTTGCGAGCCATTAGGGGGCATTTTTGTTCCAAAGAATGATAATCGAAGGTCGGTCCACTTTCTCCCTCCCCCAGACAAAGTTTAATGTGTTGAAATAAATCCCAGAAGACTTCTGCCATTACAAGGCGAAGATGTTTCGCCACCCCTTGAAATTTTTAACTTAGATAGGGCGACCTTTGGGAGGGATCGCCTTCTCCAGTTACTCTTGTCTGTTTACGTTTCGAACGTCGCGATACTGTTTTATCGCGCCATAGGGTTGTGAATCTATTTGTTTTTAAGCGATCAAATACCGTTTGTCCAATATTTCTGTTTGCTCTTAATACTGTGGGAAATAATCAGCTGTAAACAAGCGAACGAAAGGGTACTTTGTCCACTACTGGACCACGATTGTTATGTTAATCAGCAACTTTCTTTGCTCGACGCTACATGTGAGAGAGAGCGTCTCTTTACGACGCCAACTACTAGGCATCATCTGAACTTTGGCTTTTGAGTTTAACGGTTTCTTCAACTTCCATTGACAAACTGCAAAATACCTTGTCGTACCCTCGATAGTATTTGATAGTTCGAACGACTAAATTATGTATCTTACAACTAGTTGAGACTGATCAACATATTTTGCCTTGTTTTCATGAATCATGAATGCAATGAACTAAAATGCGCTGGCTGTGGCGTGATCCGAAATAAAAGTTTTTGACCGGGTTGCATGGTCTCGGATCGGTCCGTAAATCTCACTGCAAAAAACATTCGAAAAGCATACTGTATGTGTCTTTCTCTCTTTTTAGCTTCGTTTCTTGCTACAAGACAGTGAATCCTCAAAATTCGTGAAGTTCTGTATCAGATTTTGCTTTTTTCGGTCCCCATAATTTTGCAACAACAGCGGGTAGCCAAAAAAGAGCGCCGCAAAGTTTGCATTTTGCGAGTACTATCAGCAAGGACAAACACTGAGTGGAGGTTTATCGTCACAATTTGCTCGCGTAAAGATACAAATGTAAATAGGTGGCGTCTTAAAGGGACGCTAACTCTCACCGGCAGCGTTGGGCAAAGGACGCTGCTGGTAGATAAAAGAACCGTAATTTAGTAGTCGCGATTAACAGCGCGATGGTGCGGTTTTACCACTTTATGATAACATAAATAGAAGCTGCTGAGTGAACTGCGTACATCTCTCCCAACAATAAAACACAGTAATTGCTTCAAAAAAGTAACACAAAAAGTATATTATTGAGGTTTTTTAAAGGATGTTCATAATTAATGGGAAAGTTTCTTTGAACTAGATTATGACGAGCACGCTAACGCACTAAAAATGAAATTAATCGTCAATCAATTTTCTGAAAAAATGGTTCGAATAGCATATTTCTCTTTCTGAATTTAATTTTGCTGGATTATTTTCTAGGATATTACATATAAGTTATGTCTGCAAACTGATTGCACCGTAACCATATGCAACTGTTTTTAAATTTTTGCATATGCTTGCAGCCTACTGGAAAATAAACGTGAAGTGTGAGGTATTTTATTAATTGATAAGATGCCGTCTCATACTGTATTAATTCAAATAGTTTCCAGTAGCCTCTATTGGGAAGCTAAATTTTATGTTTTCTCGTAACCTAAATTCTTTAAATGCAGGAGTTATCATGTCACGAGACTGACTTATTCAGCGGCAGGTGGTAGCGCTCGATATGTTGTCCTGAGTTGAACCACATTAAATATTTCTCAATTAGCAGAAAATAAAAAGAGCATGTGGCAAAGGAAACACAGAATTGGTCAAGATTATGATAATTATTTCGGTGCCGCTTTCTTATCATCCATGGTGACCATGGTCGTCTTCGACACACTGTCTGATGCAGATAACAGGCTGAAAGAATAATATTTCTAATAGAGAAGCAAAACAGTACATAATTTGCAATGAACGTTGAACCAGATCAAGTCGTAGGGATTACAGTGATGCGAACCCCAAGCACTTGGAATACAATATATGAATACACCCGCTAGACGTCAGAAATTGATGGATACAGAAAATTTGGACCTTATCACGAGATTATATTAGGCTTTTGGTCGGCTCCAAATAAGAATGAATCGTGCTATGGGAACAGACCTGAGGTTGCGCGTAAAGAGTGCATGGGGTGGTGGCTCCTCAGTGGGGTTTGCAACTCGAGGACTGGGATCTAGGGTGCAAATTTCTCATTTTAAAAGGGGAGATCGTTAAATGTTTTCGATCTTAGAAAAAGCAACTCTGATTGAGTACCGTAGAGCGTTAGTGTCCTATTTTAAAAAGCCGCCGAACCGACGACCTATTATTGGTAAGCACAGGATGAAATAGGGACACGAGTCTAAGGCGTGCGCACCCCTTAAACTGACAGTCAACTTGTGCCCCCTAGATACCGATGGATGCCTACTCCTTATGCACACCAAGTGGACGGGTGTAATTTTAGTGTACGAGAGACACCATGGGGTGACAGCAACATGCCTTATATCCGTCTCTGGTCATCTATACTTTAGTGAAAATTCGAAAAAATTCTACAGCAAAATAAAACCTTACCACGCAAACGATCAGGGCTGGAACTATCCATATAGGCAAAGACACATAGCAGAACACATTCCACGCTTTTGAGTAGATGGATGATGTGCGACAACAGCAGGAACAATTAAAAAATACTAGCGTTCCGAAATTCCTAGGAACGAATTTCTTTTCTGCTGACGTTTTTTCATCGGCAAATTCCATCATTGTACCTATTTTGTTTGTTCACTAAAACAACCAGAAATGTTATTTCAATGCATATCAATGCATATCCCTCGCGCCTATATTACGTACGCCTATATCTACAAGAGGAAGTGAAGTTGCCTCCGCTCCACTGCTAGCGACGTTTCATCAACGACTATGCTGCAGATTGATAAGCAACTAGTCTGGCGTCCCTGCAATCGTGCACTGTAACCGCTAGGCTACACCAACCTGCGCTACACAATAAAATTTTCTATTTTCGATATCTGTTTGTGGATTTTTTATAATTGCCATCCATCATTTCATAATTAACAGAACGAAAGGATCCAGTATAATTGCATAATAGGGGAAATCAAGTAAAACATTATAATGCAGTATGGTACACTTCATATTAGAGATTGTAGTCATGTTTAGAGTCACAGTAACGAAAAATCATAAAAAGGTACACTTGTGCAAAACTACACAAGGAATACGGTAAATGCAAAGACAACAACAACATTCAACGTTTTTGCGCGCTTTTTTAGTTAAGGGGAGAAATCTGTATTGTTGGTGAGATGGAATCGCGGTTCACTCGCATCAAAAAGAGAATTCTATATAAATAAGGATAGTAAAGTATGACATAAGCCAATTACGAATCCTATCAAGCTACCTTATAAAACCACCCGAAACAGCAAGAGAGTAGACAGGAAAGTATTATGAAAAGATTATCGGTCATTACATGCGACTCTGTCTATCATAGCATACGTTGATTCTTTGCCATGTGCTTGTAGGTAGCGCATAAATCGACAGCTAAGAAACCGCCGATCGTCCGCAAACTGAAACCGCAGATAAGAAGAGTAAATTTATTTGATCGGAAGAGGCACTGGGTAACTATCGCAAACGCCTGTTTTAACAGCGGTAGTCTATGTTATTAAATATAGATTGTAACGTAGCAGCGTAACAACGGGCATATTTTCAACACTGAATGTCATAAGCAATTTGATAACACGCCCTTGGCAGCGGCTGTCGTTTCATAGTCGTACCGACTTGCTATCAACTAATAAACTCTACTACTGCTTATGCAGCCGTCTCAGTGCTACTTACAGTACCATCATTGACTTTTTGTGAAAAGAGCTTCGTAAGTTGGCTAAAGAAGATAAAATTGCGCAGCCATTTTTTGCAATAGTCTATTATCGGTTTCTGTAGCTGTTGGTGCACAGGTGAGTGTGTGCTTGCAAATGTGCGAAATCTTTGCATGATAGCTTAGTAATTAACTGCTGCGAGCGACTAGTACTCTTTTTCATTTGTATTTTCAAAAAGCTCCAAGTTAAAATATTTCCAAGATTTTCCAAAGTATGTATATAGAAACGGTTAAGGTCCTTATAGCGAAGAGTTGATGCAAATCAGTATTTTCACCCAGAAACCACGGCCTATCATATATCAGAAAACTGTCACTATAGTTATCAGATAACTGTCACTATTTGCCTTCAAATTTGACTACGCATTCAAGAGTCACAATCATTAATCGCTACCGATAAGATTGAAAATGAAATGTGAAAAACGATTAAGGAGAGTTGTTTTTTTGCAGCCGAAATATTCTTGGAAACTTTCCAAATACCATAAATGGACGAACCTGATGGCACCATCTCTATTAACCAGAATAATGACGAGGAACTCGACAAAAGTGCTGGTAGGTGCAAGATTATTTTCGTTTTCAAAACTTTGAAACATAAAAAACGTGGCTTTTCCTCTCTAAAATATTATATTCCGGGAATATTAAGAGAGACCTCCTTTTTGGAACTTTTTTTACTAATCTGAGAGACGTACATATTCCCTCAGATTGTTCCCTCTAATTACCAATCTCAGTACTGATGACAGTTGGGGCAAGAAAGATTTCAAACCATCGCTTAATTGTGTACAGAGAACTGTTGAATTATAATCCAGTTACTGTAAATATATTGCATTCACCTTTACTGCTGTCTGAAGTTGAAACTAATGTATAATTGAAATCTCATCTATCTCTTCGAATTCAACCAATATTTGAGCATCAATACGACCTGCGAAAACTTAAACGCTATCTCAATTCCCCACAGGTTCACCACCGTTAGAGCTGATATCGGAGCCCGTGGAAGTTGAATTATCGCCGGAACTAGAAGTTAAAAGTCCGCAAGATCCGGCACTTGATTCATTACCAGAACCAGATGTTAAAAGTCCACAACCTGCAGACGTTGCACTATCACTCGAACCAGAAGTTAAAAGTCCGCAAGATCCAGCACTTGATTTATTATTAGAATCAGATGTAGAAAGTCGAATAGTTCCGGAACTGAAACCATCACCAGAAGCAGATGTTGATAGCCCACAACCTGCAGACGTTGCACTATCACTGGAACCAGAGGTTAAAAGTCGGCAAGATCCGGCACTTGATCCATTGCCAGAACCATTTGTTAAAAATCGACAAGTTTCGGAACTGAAATCATCAACGAAATTACATGTGGAAAGTCCACAACCTCCGGAACTTGATCCATTACCGGAATCAAATGTAGAAAGTCCACAACCTCCTCAACTTGATCCATCACCAGAATTAGATGTTGAAAGTTCACAAGCTCCGGAACCTGACCCATCACTGGAATCACATGTTGAAAGTCCACAACCTCCATACGTTGCACTATCACTGGAACCAGAAGTAAAAAGTCCGCGAGGTCCGGCCTTTGATCCATTACCATTACCAGATTTTCAAAATCGAAAAGTCACAAAACTTGTACCCTCACCGGAATTACATGTGGAAAGTCCGCAACCTCCTCAACTTGATCCATCACCGGAATCAGATGTTGAAAGTCTTCAATCTGCAGACGTTGCACTATCACTGGAACCAGAAGTTAAAAGTCAGCAATCTTCGGAACTTGTACCATCATCAAAATCATATGTTGAAAGTCTGCAACCGCCGGAACCTGAACCATCACCTGGATCATATGTTGAAAGTCCGCAACCTCCTCAACTTGTACCATCACCGGAATTAAATGTTGAAAGTCCACAACCTGCAGACGTTGATTTATTACCTGAACCACACGTTGAAAGTTCGCAACCTCCAGAACTTGTACCATCACCGGAATCAGATGTTGAAAGTCCACAACCTCCATATGTTGCACTATCACTGGAACCAGAAGTTAAAAGACCACAAGTCTCGGAACCTGATCCATCAGCGAGATCAAATATTAAAAGTCTAGAACTACCCTTACTTGAGCTGCCACAAGTCGAATCAGATGCCCAGTCTGAACCACAAACACAGCCAGAGCATGAATCTGAATCACCACTGCAACAACCTCGATTATCGCTTGATAATGAGTCAATACATATAACACAACAACAAACCTTCGATCCCGTACAAAATTTAGCTAATATAGAGCCCGACATTCATAGTCAAGCACCCCCGCCAACCGAAACCAATAATCATTCAGTTGATGAAAGACCATCCGACCGTCGATTGTCGCCTGTGCAATTGATTGGACAATGGATGCAATCTTTTATCCATCGCAGTACCCAATACATTTCAGTTGAGGTAAACGATATAATCCAAAATTTGGTTTTTGTTCTGTAGGTATATTAAACAGTAGAGATAATAACTACCTTACTTTTATGGAATTCGATCCATTAGACTTGGCTTCAACACAGTTTTACGGGATTCGCTCCAATACATTAGGCAGTACTGGCGTTTCCGATTTGAACTACTTTTGACTAGATTGATATGATATCACTCTTACATGATATCACAATCTTCGCTGAATACAATTTTCCTGTCATCTCTTCCAGGCCTTCAAACGACAATTGACCAAGTTTCCAGCGCTAAGCAATTTTTTGAAAATGCACACTATGACCTTTCTTTTCATTCTTCTCTTCGTCATGGCTCTCGCAAACGTAAGTAATTATTTTCGTTTTGTAATTGAATAAACTAATTCCAGTAGTATAAATTTAGGTTTGCGTACTGTACCTTCCCCTGGTTGTAGTGCTGACCATTGCTGTAGCCAAGCCGGGCCAAAAGCGTCAGCGAATTTTGCTGCTCCTGTCGACAGTCTATAGCGTTTCTATCCAGTTAATCAAGATAGTAATCATCGAAATGGATAAAGAATCAAAACCAAACTGCACGGTAACGATATTTAATGGTGTTTGGCTATTGTGAATAATGCTGACGCACACGCCATTAAAGTATTCGGCAGAAATTTAGTACATTAAGTTGAGAGAGAACATGAAATCGATCAACTGAAGAGGCCTCAGCAACTGCTCCACTCAAAAGGTTCTGGGGGAGAAGGAATAGCGAAATCCCTCTGCTGAGCAGAATGGTTTGTTTAAAAACCATTGCAGAAATGCAATATTTTTTATTCTTTGAAAATCTTATCGCTGAAGCGTACTTTTTGCCCTTCTTTCAACTTTTTTTGTCATTTTGCAGGGAGTGGTTTTAAAAAAAATCAGAGTGCTTGTTCAGCCCAGGCCAGCATCTGTGCTCACGCTTACTGAACTGTGCATGCAAAATTGCATGGGCATTCTCACGTTGGTACCTCTCTAATTATTCTGACTTCAGCCGCAAGCGGAATCAAAGATCAACACTCCTTTGACATATATCTTTGGAGCTTACAGTGCTGAAGATTATATAGTATGCCTCTTGGTAAGTGATTGTTTAATTCTGGGGTTGATTCATACTAGTTACAGCTGTATTTGATCATATTTAATGATATTCATCGGTCAGTCCCTGGAAGAGTTAAGAGTTCATTTGCAGATACTGATTGATAATATACTTTGAGCTCTTAGTTAGTACCTTATAGTTGAAGCATCTTGTTGTATCTTGATGATGCTACGAGAATCGCATACACATTGCTCGATCTGGACCGGGCTAGTTTTTTGAAGCCTTTGCTGACCGGTTTTGATAGGGTCAGTTTGTAGCAAAGGCCGTAAACATCACGCTTTATTCTTTAATTTAAGGATGGCCACAATTAGTCGACGTTTAATATTTCGGTCTAGGTGTGTGTCGGCGATAGCTATGCAGAATTGATAGCACCCATATTACTGGGCTTTAGGGAGAGTTGAATTTAGCGATGGTGAAGCAAATTTCTATATCCGATTAATTTCGAATGTTCACTGTAAAGGTGATCGCTATTTCGCTGCTAAAAGTTGCTGCATTGCAGTTAGTATTTTCCTTTCAAATACTAAATACCAACGGAGCACTTTCGCGATAGAACACCATATTTCATGGTACCCTGTCGCGAAAGCCGAGTCGTTCAAGTTCCAGCACTTCTCACTGGGCCACTATATACACTTATTAATCCTCAAAACGTATTCATCGCATAAAATTGTCTCGTCCAAAAACATCGGGAAAAGTAATGCATTAAATTGAACTACAGTAATGGACACCTCTGTAAAGAGAGTAATCGTTTTTATATGGCAGGTTTTCGAAATACTATTTGCAGATTTCAACATTTCTGGCTGGAATATTGGTAATCGCGCCGAGCTTGCGTGCTGTGAGGAAGCCGAGTGTTGGATGGGACAATAATACTACGATAAATAATATAGTTCTTTTTCCTGAGGCAAACATTAAAGATGCTGGAAAAAGTTTTGAACAGTGCTTCAAGTTTTTGATGACTTGGGGCTTCTACAAATTTGGATTTGAGGTTTGAAATTGTTTCATTGCTTTTATCTCGCAAACTATTCGTCAGGTCTCGAGAAGACGTATTTTGTCGCGGTTATCCAAGTTGTTAAGGGTCAATTTTTCGAATCTAGGCTCAAAGGACAGTTTTATTATGATAACGTATAATAGAATACAGAAATATAATTACATTTCTGTTACTTCCGCACGAATATAGCGCACGCACAAGTATACTAAGCAGTGATGGGATATTATAAAATATTAAGTGCTAATTTAGTCAGTTTAACCTCAACGGCTCCGAAACTAGATACTGGGTGGAGTAAGAGTACTCCACTAAAGTAAGCTTGCAACACCACCTGCCCAGTTCACTAAATGTTACTCGTCCACGTTGGAAATGTCCAAAACCAGTATCTAGTTTGATTATGAAACAGAGTATCCAAACTTAAGACAGCTGCTAAGGGGCATTTATAAAAATACAGGGTGGACCAAATAATTTTGCTTTTTTTGAACTTGAATAACTTTGCATAGACTGAACAGATTTATGCAAATTTTCGTTTTTCACAATCCCCGCCCTCTGAGAATTTTTTTGGCATAGAAAAATTTATGACCCAAAATAGAGGGGGAACCCCC
>NIUQ01000148.1:0-70712 GCA_002796945.1 Plectus sambesii | reverse complement strand
GATAAGTGCCCATGTTTTGCAAGCCCCATGTGCAACTTTTGAATTGAATCATGTCCAAATTAGTGCAAAAGTTTTCTTGACAGTTCGATGTGCATTTTCAAAGCGGTTTCTACTGTATTGATTACGTATGTAGTCTTAATTTTTTTAAAGTCGCAGACATTTTACGATAGATAAACCATGTAGGAATTGTCAGCTTAGTGCTTGATTGAGTGAAAAAAGGGCGCGCACTCCTTCATCATGATTCATCATGATGAAGGCTTCTACTCGTAGGCAGGAATCGATAGCAAATCGGCGCCAATCGATGACAAATCGGGGCCAATCGATGGCAAATCGCCGCCAATTGAAACCTTTTTTACATAATGATCTTGTTTCAGCTGGCATTGTCCCATTTAAAGGGACAGCAAAGGCAAAGGCTAATTTGTTAATTAAAGAGGTTCACTACTATCTCGGCTGAAATATTAGAAGCGTAAGCTTCTGCCAAGAGATAAAATTGTTATCGAACAGAATGTTTCACAAATTGAAAAGTGTATTAATAATTATTAGTACGCGAATGTTTTATTATTCGTTGACAATAATCAAAATACTATTGATGAAACAAAACATTAAGAGAACGAATCAATAAAATACCAAAGTTGTAATCGAGCAGATGTTTTTATTCTCATTTCCTACCCAATGACTCAAACATGGGCACAGATCAGTCGCAGGGGGTCTATCGATCGGCTAAAGCGATGGTTGTATCGAACACGCTCAAAGATAGCAAAAAGCTAGTAATACTGCGTGATAACTTAAAAACTATTTTTGCCACTACCTGAGACTTTACGTTTCCTCATTGAACATAAGGCCATACATTTCCATTGAAAGCAAACTCTGGGAGGTTTACATAGATAAGCAGCTATTAAATTCATGGCCTATTATTCTCGTTACCTTTAAGTTTTTCATTAAGAACTATTCGAAAAATGTCTGCAAGAGCTAGTTAATTATAGTGCAAAACATAATCTGCCTAGACAGACACATACGCGATATCCTGAACAGCTTCGAGGTTTAATATTTCGAACTCATTCAGAACAACCTCACAAGAGCTAGTATTAGGGAAGACTTCAAGGATAGATAATGGCGAAACCCTCAAACTACATAATTCTTCATGCATCTCTTTCATATATGCTTTTTGGGGCTAAGGGGCTATGGGGTACACGATGCAAGCGCTTAATACCTGTTGTGCAGTTTTGCTTCCCTGAGAGTATTTACGCGCTCCCAGATGCCCTATTAGCGCTAAATGCTCTATTTTGTATTATAAAATAAGATAGATGCTAAACTGTCCCACTGGTGTCACGATTAGTATCGCGTACCCGTCGCCGTTCATCACGACTGATATATGCTGTTATTTGAGTACAAAAGCTAATAGAAAGAAACATACATTTTCATCATAAGCAAAGCAATAGAAAAAGGTGCCATCAGTTTGACGGCTTTCAACGAACTAGCTTCGTCTGGTTCAGAGGTGGATGTCGTTGCCGCAGGAGTAGTTGATGCTGTGACTGTTGATGCTATGAGAGTTGATGTTGAGAGTGAGGACGTTAGCGGCTGAGTACTGGCGGATATCGTTGACTGTGTCGTACTTGCTTCTTCAACGCAGATGGGAGCGGTTCCATTCCACTGATAAGTGCCATTGCAAAACAATATATCATTTCCCACTATTTTATAGCCCTCAAAACAGAGGAAGCTGGCAGTCGATGGTGGGAAATAGTTTTGAACTTGACAAAATCCATTTGTTGGATTGTTCAGCGCGGGGCAGAGCAGAATCTTCTGTTCAAACAACTGAACAGTTCGATTGAATTGATCGGCGAAGGACTTGGTCTGATTGGCAATTGCTGCGCTCCCCGTTGTCATGTAATCATAGAGACAGTCTCTTTCAGAGCCACATACTAGAACGGCACTTTGGCTCGCAGAATTCGGATCGAAATTAAAATTAGGACGGAAGTTAGGGAAGTTGTAGTCGGAATACTGCTTTGAACCATAATTAAAGAGACTTTCAGATGCCGAAATCATCCATTTTATACCAAATTTGTCGTGAATATCTTCAAGTGAAGAATTCGAGGGAACGACAGTACCATCGGGGGTTTGAAGGTCGTTTGCGGCATTGTCATCATAAACGCCAAGCAGTCCATGCGTTTTGTTTCCTGAGAAGGTCTCGCTGCAGAAGGCAAGTAGTGAAAATGCTCCCGATATTGTTGAAATTTGAAAAGAGAATCCAATGGAAAATGAAACAGAGACAATACTGAGATCGTCGAGTACAGTCACTCGCACACCATCAAATGGCATATCACGAAGTGCTGCATTACTCAGGTCCAGTGCTATGCCGTCAATTAACACATCTACTATTCGAACGCTGGATTTTTGCACCTAAAAGTAGCCTAATTTTTTATTTCAGAAACAAAAGAAACACGGAAGCTGGTGAAATGATGCGGATTAGATTAACGATGGCAAGAAAAGCTAATTTATGGAATCAAATTTCCTTTTTTGAATTACAAAAATCCGATCACTATTAATCATTTCATAAAATTTCTACGGACATGCACTTTTTAGCATTTTTACGCGACTATCGCGCATTTTTACCAAAAAAATTTGGGAGAAAAGTGCGAGAATCGCGAAAAAATGTGAAAAAGTGTAAGTTCGTAGAAAGTTCGTAAAATGATTTGTAATGATTGAATTCTTATGATTAAAAAAGTAAAATTTGAGTTAGAGGTTATTCTACAAGATGCAATAAAGAGCATCAAATTTGGTTGCGTACTGCCAAAATTATCTGTTATCGAACGTGTTTTTTTCAGAACATCGATAAGGTACCTCCTAACTCCATCACATGAAATGATGAATAATGAACCAATTCCAGTGATTAAAAAAACATCTAAGTTAAGTAAACCCCTAAAAGATGCAACAAACCGCATTGAATTTCATAGCGTATTACCCTAGTAATCAGTGATCGAACTTTTTTCAGAAAATGGCTCATTACATAATGGACAACCCAATACAATCAGGAACCGTGGTCGTCAAAGTTTTAGAAGCCATCATAAGCATCGAGGAGCGACGCTCATTTATATTACCCATTTTCTCTCTCCGCGCATTAATTTGCCATTTTATTTATCCCACAAATAGAGATTTTTTAAATCACAATTCGAGAAGACGCTTAAGTTCGACCGCTTACGGAAATCTAAGAGCGGCCTGTAGGTCGGGTTCAATGCAAGTACAGCTCTATTTTTTTTTAAACAACGTGGCACAAAATATTCTGATATCTCGTTTTGTACCCCATTCCGCTCAGAGTTGTCTAACCTGGACGTTTGATAGCACATTCGAAAGCTGAGAATATGGCAAATTTCCCTGTATAAAAATTGATTTTTTATCTTTGGTTCTGCCACGAGATATGCTGTTTTTAAAAAATCGTAATTGTCAAACGCTTTTCACTTATTAATTTTTCTTTCTGCAATCCTGTGAAAACGGATTATGCAAGAATGCGCAGTATGTTGTATGAATATTATGTTAGGATTAAAGATTTAAAAAAGCAGATTTTCTACGGTTAAAATTTTCATACTCTCAGGTTTCGAATGAGCTTTCAAACTTCCGGATTGGACAACTCTGAGCGGCATGGCGTACAAAACAAATTTGTCAGAATACGGTGCGTCACCCTGTTGTAAGGGTGGCTATTTGCACTTGCGCGCCTCCACTCTTTTTCATATGATTGCATTTTCTATCCTCATTTTTACAACTCACTGATACGAACCTGCACAACGGGTGATGTTTGATCTTTCATTACGAACGCTGTGAAGACTGTTGCAGACTTAGGAACGGCCCCATCGAGAAATTGTTCCATCCGCGCTTGGACTGCCACTGGCTGTACAGAGCTGTTCTTTAACATCCAAAACTCTCCCGCACCATTAAAAGTGTAATCAAGTAAATCAAAAGTGGTTATGTGGGGATCACCACTGGCTCCAGCCGGTCTTGGAGGCACGTAATCTGTTGATGAATCTGATGGTCTCTTGAGGTAGTATAGAGGACACAAATCTGGTATCGGAATGAATCCTAATTTATAATTGCAACATGCTATCCACGGAAGAATATCGTTGAAAAAGTGTAACAATCCTCCATAACGAGATGTATGCGACATGTATGCGCTTCCTCCTCCTGAAAAAAGTCTTTGCTAAGTACGCATCTATTCTACAATAAACTCGTTAATAGACAAAGACAGAGCAAGGAATCGGTCCAAGAAACTGTTTCCGGTAATAAATGCCAACCTCCAAGTAATAAATGATTATCGACGCACATTGCGCATTACAGTAAAAATTTTCTTTTGCCTAGTCAAGAGTTTCTGTTTAAAGAATACATATTTTAAATAATGATTTCAAGTGTTCTGCAATAGTTGCAATAATTGGATACATTCATCAGTTTTGAATACGGAATAATCAATAGTTGAGAATTTACTTTAGATTTTTTAATTTTCGCAATCTTAGCATCTTATGAATTTTATTATGTTCTCATTCTCATTCAGTTTGAGCTTGCTCGAACAAAAAATACGTATTTTGGATTCAGTGTCATTGGTTGAGTGCACTAAATTTCGTCAACTTGCTGTTTGACTTGCGTTTACTATAAGAAAATTTTTTGTAAAGTTGTACCTGGAGGTCCAAGCAGAATTTTATCATCCTTGTAGCAGCACTGTTGCATTCCACCGTCAGCGCTGGGTTCTATAGAATCGATACAATAGTCAGCGCCTTCATGGTAATTACAAGGTTTTGGTACCACTCCACAGCCGTAATCCAACTGAAATCTAGGATCGGCTCTGGCCCATGTCGAGTTCGGTGGGCATGGAATCAGATTTTTTGGCGGGCCCGGGTCCAGCGCGAACCAAGCCAGACACGCCGCCGCACGCACTGGTGGACCGCAGACGCTGCTAAGAAAGTCTACTGCCACCGTTCCTGCAGTAAATATTAAGTGCTCGCGATGTTCAGGATTGGCTATAACGTCGTAAATGCCGCCTCCCACACTAAATGCAGCTTTCACTCCAAGCTCAATTGGAGTTATTCCGCAAGTAAGGTCCATTAAAACTGCATCGCTAAACACTGCTTTGAATATGCCATTATTCACCACTTTCTTCGCTATTTGTAGACCTTGTTGCCAGATTTTTGTGTCCGCTTTCATTATAAACATGTTGATATCAACAAAGTTAATATCTCGTCCAATACTCTCCGGATTCCAGGTAAACGTCAGTTCGAAAGAGTCGCTATCATTTTGCGACGGCTGGATATCGAACTGCAAGAGACCGTCAGTTTCGGGAGGCATGACTACATACAAGTAGCCGTTGAATATATTCTTAATTGTACTGTCATTATGAGTGATGATTAAATCCAAGCGAAGCCGGCCGATGCTGTAGAAAAAAGGAGTTGCGCATAGGAGCGTCATAGATGTTTGATTTCCTAGTTTTGCAGCCAGGACGTCTGTCACATTACCATTTGGGTCATAAAAGCGACAGGTTGCGTTTTCTGCTTCTTCAACACATGGTCCGCTGACTTCGATGTCCACATGACCGTTGGTGTCAACAAAACTCGGTGCGACGCGAAAAGTTCCAGTAAAATTTGTCGAGCAGCCGGCTGACTGAATATTGGAATTATCAACCCGAAAGAGCCATTTTCCAGGGCTGTCAACGTTTGAACGATCGCCAATGGTAATAATGTCGTCCATACAAGAACCGGGAATCATAAACAACGTTTTGCCATCTCCAGCATCGAAGCCCGCCTGCGCCGGAGTACCTAAAGCTTCGTCTTTGAACTTTTTACGAAATTTTCGTGGCGAAGCAGTAATTTACTTCAGTTCATCAATAATACTTGGACGGACCGTGTCACTCTTAGAGAGACATTACCTCTCAATGAAAAATGGGCATCTTGAAAATATTTTGAAGTATAACAAATGTTCTGTGGTTTCTGACTCAAAGCTGCTGTCCCTCTATTCTGGGTCCCATTAAGGACAACTACTCATATTCGATGTTCATAATTCATCAAAAATGAAAGCTTTAGCAGCAGTTTTGAAGCGCCCTAATTACGAGAGACAGAAGGATATTATTATATAACTTAATTATAACGATGCATACCACCCAATCCACTTGTGTTTCCGCCTGTAGAGGTGCCCGTTGTCCATGTGATGTTATTATAGTAGAATATTGCAAACGATTGAATGCCGTCAGTGGTAAGAGCGACTTGAAAGGTGTTCCGGGGATTATAGGTACCCGGGTAGAAGGTCACGTTGAACCACGTTATAACATACACCCATTTCAGTTGAACATTTTGAGAGTCGGGAAAAGCTGACGCCACCTCGCTGATGGCCTTTCGCAAAACGGATGTATCAAAGCTTTCCCGATAGAAGATGTCGCCAGTAAAGCGAATATCAATATCGCCCCTATGAAGTGGCATTAATCATTCACATGAAGCATTGTGTTATTTCTGTTATTTAAAATCAACTGCAAACATCATTAAGAACTTCTCTACGATCAGTTTCGGATAGTGAAGCATTCGTTTCAGTCAGAGTTTTATAGTCCTGTTTCAAAGAACTGTTGAGAATTTAGAAATGAGTCTCAAATTTGCAATTTCTTTACTATATTATGAACAATCTGTTTCAAAAAATGTTAAGAAATTGAAAATTCTCAGTAATTGTTACAAAAAACTTCACTTTGTAACAGATATAACGAAAAATCTCAGTTCTTCGCCAACACTTTATTTAATTAAACTGCATTTCAGTGAAAAAAGGAAGATGTAAAAAGAGAACTTACAACGAACGAGATAGCGCATAGTATAGATAGTTTATTTCAAATGAAATGCAGGCGATAACGTTTTTGTTCTTTGGAATACTCTATACTTCATTCTAAAGAAATATCTCTAAGACTATTTCAAAATCTGCTTACATATCAGATATCCAAGGGAAAAACATTTTGGAATTGCCCGCTTTGCATCAATATGAGTCAAATACTTCTTCATCATATGGTGAAGGGGCACTACAAACTTAAATGAAAGATTTTTTTATCTTGAAAAATAGCAGGGTAGCGTATATTCTCAGAACAATTTAATTGAAGTTTTCGAAAATTTGAAAAACGTCAGCGGAATAACGTGAAATAGATTATGTAAAATATAACTCTATAGTTAATGAATAAAAACAAATAAGATTAGAAATTTAATCAGTAAACAATAATGTTGGAAAAATTAACTACGGCGTATTGAAGAGTCACGGAGGCTCACCAGAACGGCTCGATCATGCGATGATCACTCGTCACCGCTTTGCATGCTGGTGTGTACGTTGATATAGCTGCGACAAACGAAATTGCTCCATTGACATTCACCCAGAGCGCGTCGTGAAGAAAGTCGAAGAATGGAAAGGCAATCGACAAAGGCAGTCGCGGCGAGCTTCCGTCATCGCTTCGTTCCATCACCGCGTCGCCGTTCTCTACGCCGAATGGGAAGAATTCGCCTATTGGCACCTTCGCGGCGCACATCGGCCAAGAGAGAATGAACAGCAAGACGTGTGCCTTAAGGCACATCTTTACGTGCTACGTAAATGCTTTTCAACGATATCCTTAGCTGAAAAAGTTTTCATACTCGTTACTGAACCCGACCAAGAGAGAAGGAAGCGAAAGTCCGATGTAGCATCGGCTGATTGGGATAAGGCACAACTACACGTCCTCTATCCGCTTAAACTCATTGATATTCGCGAATATCTGAGTTTTGTTCTTGCGCAATACAGAGAAGTTACACAACCTCCTTTGGAAATTTTAGTTCAGTATTGGACTCCTTAGGATAAGCACAATCCATAGGTAAACGGGGATTGTCGGTATTCTAAGCTTTGACTGAGATATGTTAATAAAAATTGGAATTCAAATCGTTTTCAGTGATGAATTTATAGTATTTGCGCAAGCGCTATAATTTTTATCATTTGGCCTAAGCCTTCACGAAAACTATTTAACTCAGTCTGACCTTGCTCGAATAGTGCTATCATTCGTGCTTGCAGTCAAATTGAAATTGTCGCTGTACTAAGTTGGACTGATTTAATTTTCGCTGCTGATCAGGCTAGGTGCTACATTTCTGCGGTTGCGCGAATACCGTACTTTTCTCATTCAAAATATATGACAACCCTGATTTTTCTTGAATTGTTTTTAATAAAGCATTAGACATTGACGTGTCACCATTTGGTATGGATAATAATATTCGCATCGTATTCGGATTCTATTATCAAAAATTGTGTTACTAGTACCATAAGTTATACCATTAAGTAAGTTGGATCGGTTTACCCGACACGCTGAGACGTCCGACTCGGCTAGGGGTGCCAGGCTGAATATCGCTTTTAAAGCAAAAACCTTTTGAAATTTAAGAAATATTTAAGAAAAATATTAAGATGAAATATTATATCGTTTTTGCGAATTTTTCGACATTTGAAATGATGCTTCGATCGCTGTGAGATACCGCAAAAGACCAAACGGAAATTTAACAATTTCAAAATATGACATTTGTACAAGAACATACACGTTTGCCTGCTTCTTTTTTGTCTTAAATTTTTTGTGTCTTAAAGATTTAAGACAGCGCGCTTAAATTTTAGACAAATTCTTAAATTTAAGTGAAAATGACATCCTTGAACACAGCCGCAATTTTATAAACGTCACACCAAATTTTCAACTCTCATAATTTGAACTTCAATACTAAATCGAATGAATAGAAGTGTCTGTTTAAAGCTACGACCTGAAATGACCAAATATAGTTTTAGAAGCGCTTTTCGTATATTCCACTGAAAACAGCGAGGCATCCAGATAAGGTTTTTTTTAAACTTTCTTTCTTAAAGGCGAAAATTCTTGTACAAGTATAAAAAATATTAGTTGTGAAGCTTTAGAAACGATTTTGCGGTTGGAACGTCAAATTAGATTTTCGATTCAGTTATCTCTTTTCATATCGCGTATATTTATGAGATACGATACATATTAGTAAGTTTTATAACTACTTAATACTATCTTTTAGACATGTGCAAGGACGGTATAGAAGCTTTAAACTGAATCATAACTTTAAGTCGGAGAGTCAGTATAAGCTTGCTACGTATACAATGGAAAACTTTCTCAAAGGTGAGTCCGCAATATTGATAGAATCTTTACGATTTTATTAGTGCTACTCCACCCAGTCTACCCCATTTGGTGATATCTTTTTATAGCTAAGCGGGAGACGCCTTCACTGCAAACTTTTCACTCTGATTGTGAAATGCTGAGGTGCATACTCTGTGTCTGAGAGTGCCTAAGGAAGATTTAACGTAGCAGTCTGCTGTTTGACGAACGAACGAAGATGTTTGAGATACCGTGTATGAAAGCAATATTTTTATGGTAGTCTACCCGTTGATAACGATACATTGCAACATTCTCGGCCTTCACTTAATATTCGGCTTGCAAGGAGTGCTGAGAGAAGTGTACGAATTACATAACTTACTTAATAAACGAAACAAAGATCAAGGTTTTTCAAAAACACCATTGACTCTTCTGACTCGGAGAGGTAACCTCCAAAGATGAAACTTGGACCAGAGATGTCCCAGGGGCGAGCTTGAAGTGGGCGGAGTTTCGGCCAGAGTGTCGCTGCGGGGCCAGAGCAATATTTCAAAATATGCTTAAAATGCTTTACACATGGGCCCTGTTTGAGACCCTATATTTTCTATTCAAAAAATTCTGCCAAGTTTATGTTTTTTTCCGATAGGGAAGTTTCAGCCAAGCGTATTGCAAAAATATTACGAAAATCCATCAAGAATTTAAAAATGACATCGGTCCATTAATCTTAATGAAAAATGGTAGGATAAGGTGCTCTTGAAGTCAAGCATCATGGAATCCATCAAAAGTGTCCAATATTGCTAGGTGAGTAATTTTCTGAGAGCTCAACTTCTGGGCTACAATCTGCAATAATATTAGCCTCACTAAAGACTATGAAATTTTTGATGTAAAGACCACCCTCAGTGCAAAACTTGTGAGAATAGCATTTCATTAATAAATATGAATACTTAAACGTTCAATGAGCGATAGAGAACGCAGGCGCAAAAAAGCCAACCAGTTGTAAAAGAAAATATTGCAAATAAATATGGAGACAAAAGACCGGTACCATAATTGTGTCCTTAGTTGTTCTTAAGTTATGCAATACGTAAGTTCATTATAAAGCATAACACTAAATATCGCTATAAATTACTTAACATTAACAAAACGATCATGGTAATGGTCCAGTGTTTCCAAGCGCGAAGAGTAGTTGATTCATATCTAGTTTGTATTCTTACATTTGACAAATTTCAAGTGATATTAACGACAAATAGTGTAAAAGAGGCAACAGTCCTATGAGATTGCTGTAATCGAAAAACATCAACAATAAAAGCAAACGGCGTCAATGAATTTCATGAACAAAGCGACAAAGATAGCGACAGATACAGTGATTGCAAATTTTTAACTTTTCCACCCCTGTAGCGGATGAAACTGAAAACAACTTCTATATTTTTGTGGAGAGAAAAATGGCCCCAATGCGGTCCGCAAAATGGAATATTGCCTCTTGAATAAGAGCATTTACTCACAGAGTTTTCAATATTTAGCGCAGCTCACCAACGGTTGACAAACGGGCAGGGGGTTTGACCGAAGTATTTTGCACCATATTTTGTCTGGGTTCTTTCTCGGCGACTACGAGAACTTTGAAATAGCGGTTAAGATAGCCGTAAGAAATCAAAGAAAGTAGTCGATTGCGAAAATCTTCCTTCATGAAAAAGAATGCAAATAAATCGACTGCAGAATTACAGCAGAAACCGATATACAGATAACCACTAAAACTGGGAATAGTCCAGAAGATTCCTTGGCCCCATAGAATGACATTTGGCACAGCGCTAAGAACTACAGCTAACGCGGCGAGCACCAAGGAAACTAACACCTTCTTTAGTTCCCGTTCCATATTTGTACTCACGTTTAGTCTTTTCGCGCCAATATACGCAGTGATGTTAAGCAACAAAGCGACAAACGGTAGAGCCACAATTAGAATGTAATTAAATGTGCCGTACAGCCGATCGGTCGAGTTGATCGTATAGCACGCTGGGCTGGTGCAAACTTCTCGGTTGAGATAAGAGAAAACTATGCCGATGAGCAGAGACAAAATCGACAGTACAATACAGATGTTGTTGGCGATCACTCGCGTTCTCGGAATGACATAGGTACGATAGATGAGAGGCTTGAAAACGGCGATCACTCGCTCCCCAGCCATAACGACAAGAACGAAGGCGGGCAGCTGCCCGCCCACGATGAAGAAGTAGGGCCAAGGGCGTCCGAAACAAGCGAAGGTCGACATCGAGACAAAGGAGTTGTCGTAGATCAGTTGAGTGCGTACGGTTCCTAAGAGGACCAGTCCCAACGCGTTCAGCATATAGCCGAATGATAGCACACCGAAGGCGCCGTATTTCTCACGCATCTGTTTCGTTGAAAGCACTACCATTACGCAGATGATGTTCGTGGCGGTGGCGAACGAGCCGAACGGGATGTACAAGTTGTTTAAGTTGATGATGGCTGCGAGTGACGCATTGCTGAACGGTGTTCCATTACACTGCATCGCGCTTCTTAAAGAAATCTCACTCTGTTTGCTATCAATATTGCATTAATATTGATAAAAAAATTTTGAAAGTAGCAACGAATGATCCAGTCGGTGAGATTCAAATTACGCACTTTAGCTCAAGTCCTACTTTACACAGTGGTTAAGTATAGCCCTTAAGTACGACTTTAACCAAAGTACGCGATATAAAACCGGTCCAATGTCTTTAACCGTCTTATAAATTTTTGATTACGCAGCTAAATGTTTCACTCTTATTCAGTATAGGCAAAGTACATTACCATCAAGCCGCGCGGAAATGCGCCTGTTATCAGTACTAGACTCTTTTAATTAACTCCCTGAGCTAATGGTAGGAAATTTGGACAGATCCTGACGACAAATTAATACAAAATATTCAATCAAGCGCGCTTAAATGAATTTCTAGCATCATGCAAAAGTATTCTTTCCTTCATATTAAAATTGTAATGAATTCTACCGGATTGTTTTCTATAAAAATAATGATCTCAGTAATAGCTTAGGACGACAGTTCGAAAATTCGATAACGCTTGAAAATAAGTTCATGCCAACCTGAGAGAAGTAAAGAAACCTTTCAGATGAATTCTCTTCTTAGAGTATCGAAGAAGATTCGGCCTAGTTCGGAACAAATGCAGATGCTGAAATAAGGCTAATACTGAAGGCGTTTGACCACAAAATTACAATTAAAACGCGTCGCGTCGGATGCACTCGCATAGCAACCATTCGATATTATGACGTCTAATTAATTTTCCTGATACGACAAAGATGAAAAGAACAATGTCCCTTTAATGTCAAAGTAAAAGCTCTTGTCCTTTTAGTTCATATGGAATCTGGTTATAATTTAAATTACTTCCCGCAAAAGAATTGTTCAAGTGCAGAGATAATATCGAAACGGAGGGCTGCATCGAGCGTCGGCAAAGGAAGTTGTTCTTTGTTGTTGAAGAAGGGAAAAGTTCCTTGTTTGCGTCATTGTAGAAATTTATGTCAGGCACCTTTTTTCGGTAATGTAACTGAGGTCTGATCAAGTAAAGAAAAAAACCCTATCAGGCGCCTGGAATGACAGCTTCCCCTGAATGATAACATTTCCGATTGCTTATAGTGCGCATCGCCGCTTTAAAACAATACGAACAAGATGCTGAACAGTTACTGGTGACATTTTTAGTAAGAATATAAGCTTCTTGTGCTGCATATTGCGAAAAGCATTTTCACGATAATATATCCTCCCTGTTGCCCGTTTTCAAGTAGCCGCAAAACAGTTTCCTCTAAATGACTCGATAGACCTTCTCTGTGGAAGTGAATGGAGTCTTTTGCTTTTCCATGCGAATGTTATAACTTTACGTCAACAGGCTACTTTACTTTCCGTAAACATACACTGCCAGAATGTGGTACCCAACTTTGCAAACATATACCACAATAAGTCGATTTCTAGTTTTACAGACTCAACACTATTAAGAAAAAACACAGACAAGAAACTGGGAAATAGCAAACCGTAATAAACAGTAGTTGCAAAGTATTGGATTGGCAACGCAATAATGTCACTTTTTTGTCTTAGCGACACACAAAAAAGACATTACTTTGTGGCCAACCCAACAGCTTCTCCACGTCTCCACAGAGAAACATGGCAGCGCTATAGTATTCAGCACGACAAAGGAACACATGAGCCTGCATCGAAAAGCGAGGGACGAATACCGGTTGACAAAAGAGTCAAAAACATCAAGAGATGTATCATAATAATAATAATAATAATAACTCTTAATAATACCTATTTGGGTTATGGACAACTGACGAAGTAAGAAACTTCTCGAATGAGATAATAAAATTGCGCAAGTCAGAGACGACGTCTGCAATCATTCTTTCAACTACGCTCTCTAAAGAATAACAACACTTTCAACGTTAACTAATATCGCGAGAATGGACAGGAATAACCGACAGTTACAACTTCTAAAATCCTTTTATCTCAAAAACCAACTGCTACCGATGAGATGCACGAACAATCGTTATGTCGAATTCGTCAAGTAACAACGTTCCTAACTAATGATAATGGCGCAACAATCGTCTCTGTCTCTAACGTAGCTTGAAAACTAAACCACTTTCACTGTAATACTTTCTTTTCAAACCAAACAGGACACTTTCCATTTCAAAGAGGACATTTTCAAATTCAAATTAACGTGAACATGGCCTCTTTGATTTAAAAGGTGTCTTCTTCAAATTCAAAAGCGCCCTTATTAGAGTGTAAATGGTACGTATAACCTCTATGAGGGTATAATCTATCAAACCAAAATGGCGTCTGAACATAACAAAGCAGCAAAGAAGTAACGTATAGTCAAAATCTCCCGATCAGTAACAAGAATACTTCCTATTGAATAATGCACACTGCTTCGAAAGTCGATAGCGCTTCTTCCGATCAATTAATTTACGCACGTAAAAACAGAGAAGCGACTCTCATTCTTGGTAAAAAAGGTATTCAAACTCCGAAAAGCGAGCCCATCTTTGCCAGCAATGCTGGTCGATTTCTTGTTATTAATCAAGACATTTTGACTATAGATGAACAGTCTAGCGCGAGTCTAGGCAAAAAAGAACTAGCAGGTCAGTTGCCATTCTGATGGCTATCGTCGGCGTGCTCGTATGGGGCGCTGAGCTTGACCTCGCCGGGCTCGATGCCCCAGATCTCCCTGGCGTACTCGGCGATAGTGCGGTCCGTGCTGAACTTGCCCGAGCTGGCCACGTTCATCAAGCACATCTTCGACCACTGCGCCGTGTCCTACAACGAATTTAGATGTTAGTTACGGTAGAGAACGAGTGAGAGATATTTAGTATTTAAGATCCCACCCTTGCCCCCTTGCAGAGCATTGAATATTTACACACTTTCTGAACATTTAAGAGTGTTCGAAGCATTCTAGGCTGTTCTATCACTCAAATTTTATGGAGCGTTAACCCCGACACTATCGCTACAATCAAGGACATTTAATCGATTGGCCGTGGTAGGGCGCATTGGGAACACGGCTGCATACTCAATAAAACAATCTTTCCGAGACCCGCAATTTTGAAATAATAATATACGCTTTTTATCATCGAACGGCGCGCACTTTTCTTTGCGAGTTAGCGCGCGTAATTTTACTGTCCGTATGGTAATGATCAAAATGAAATTACTCACAAGATAAGTCTTGGACACTTCGTCCTGGCATTTAATGTAAGACTCGTAATCCGCGCACAGCAAGAATCTGAAACAGCTCACTTTTAGCGAGAGAAAAATACAATACATTAGTTATTAAATATTTTGTAGTAGACTAGAATTTCAATTCAAGATATGTCGACGAAGTAAGCATCAACTGCACTCAACAATTTAAATAAACCTTCACTCGGTTCAAATAGGTTGACGATATATAACTAATCTCTCTTAAAGCAATGATTTTTAATAAAATCTGCTTTTCCAACCCTCTCTTTCACGCCAATTTTAGCTTGCTTCCCTCAACTAACCCAAAAACACGCTCGCATACTTCCTATCAGTGACCGATAACAAAGTCAACGAAAAAGAGCACTTATATAGCGTCATAATATCTTACTCAGTAATTGAAATTCAAAGGGGATGTCGTAGAACGCCAACTTAAGCGTATCGTTAGCACAGGTAGCGTTAAGGAAATCTTCAGGGGAGACGGCTTTCCTGTTACTGATTAAAGGAGAATTCGTTTATACCGATTTCATTTATAGAGGTATTTCGCTTATACCAGTCAAAACGTGCCGTTGATCTTTATAAACGAATTCTATTGTAATAAATTACGCCGACAAACAATTGTGCAATTTATTACCGATCGTGGTAACGCAAGACGTCGGCGAGATCTTTGAACAAGCCAGGCTGCTCGGGCGAGAAAAAGCCCTGCTCGATCTGATCGATGCACTGCGCCAGCTCCGGGCTCTTTCTGATGAACTCATCCGCGTTGTATCTGAAGACGGCTGAGGTATATTACTTGTATTATGAAGATGAAGTGGGTAATTAAATGAATCAATCATTGTGACTATTGGAGTTTATCTTTATATAATACAGTCAACTGTTTTTATAACGTCGGTCAAGGGACCGGCCAAAGACCGACGTTATAAAGACAGTTACGTTATAAAAGCAGTTGATACTCACTGCGTAGTACACTTGTCAGTANAACGTCGGTCAAGGGACCGGCCAAACACCGACGTTATAAAGACAGCGACGTTATAAACGCCGACGTTATAAAGGCAGTTGGCCCCTGTACAAAACATAGTACACTTTGCCGGGACCGGCCAGGGACCGACGTTATAAAGACAGCGACGTTATAGAGCCAGGCGTTATAAAAACAGTTGACTGTACTGGGTCTTTCGCCATAATTCGTCACTTTTGCATTCAAAATGATGAATTTTGCGGTTCATTTCCCCATCTCTGCATTCAATTAGAACGCTAATCCAACAAATTTAAATGCAACGGCGACGAAATTAAGTGGAGATACAGTGGTTTTCGTTTATAACGGTCACCGGGGGACCGGCAAGTTTTGACTGGTATAAGCGAAATATCGTTATAACCGAAACGGCTGTAAACGAATTCCACTGTATGACAAAAGCGAATGCAAAATTGACGAATTTGAAAGCAAGAATGATGAATTATGATGAAAGAAGCTATAACACAGAAAAAATCAATAAACTGCTTACCCTCTCTTCTCGAGCGCCGCCACCTCATCGACTGTCATGCCGAAGATGAAGATGTTCTCCTTGCCCATCTCTTCCATCATCTCCACGTTAGCACCGTCCAGCGTTCCGATCGTCAAGCCGCCGTTCAACTGGAAAAATTACATCTCAAGTATGGAAAATAGCCTATCTGGCAGATATTGCCTTGATGGCATATAGCCTTTATGGTAATCGGGCTAAAGGGCGAGCGGTACGCGAAGGTTACCGTAATCAGAGGCGCGTGATTTGAACTGCGTTACGTAAGAGTTTTTTGGCCATAACAATGCATTACGGTACTATTTGAATGCAAACATTGTAATCAGGCGAGAATCGCTTTAGGACCTCTCTCGTTCCGGTTGCCCTTTAGCCCGATTAACTTTATGGTGGATTGCGTTTAAAAAAAACAAAAATAAACATTTAAACATAGTCCCACAGCAGAATCTTCCGCTACGGTGTACTGTAAGAGTGGAACATCCGTAATACTGCTTTAGGTATGAACACAAACATATCGGCGTCGTTTAAGGTGACCCATATACTAAGAAATTTTTAGATGAGTATGCGGAACATAATATGCGAAGATAATGGAAAATGATATTATTTCAATTGAGCGCTGTATAATGGAAAAATTTTACAAATATGTTGGACGCTTTATAAGATTGCTTTTGGATGCCCAAGCCTCCCACCTAAAATCCCAATTCAATCTCGCCGCATTTCCTCGCCCTATTTCGTACATTTCTGGGAGTCAACCTACGTTCTCGGGTACCAAGCCAGTCTTAAATTTAAATGCACGTAAAATTATTCTACCGATCATTTAAAGTACAACTTCTGCAATACAATGCAGTGCTGTCATTAAACTCCAGTACATCGAACGGGAGGTATAAGTATGAAACACAAAGTAATAGACTCACCATGAACTTCATGTTGCCAGTACCGGACGCCTCCGTACCAGCGGTTGAGATTTGTTCGCTCAAATCAGCCGCGGGAATAATCTTCTCAGCCATTGAAACCCTGTAGTTCTCCAGATAGATAACCTGAAAAGAAGCTACAGGTGTATTGAAATCAGCGGAACGTCACGATAGATGTTTATGTCCCAATGCAGCAAATTAAATATAAATACGACCGCAGATACAAATAAATTCGATTATAAAGTAAAACCCGGATAAGTGCCCATTGATCCGGCAAGATGTTGTGCATTTATCCGGGTTCAGATCATGTAAAAAACATAGTACAAAAGTTGGGGGCATAGAGAATGTGTGCACTAATCCGGATTGTGCACTAATCCGGGTTGCACTTATCCGGATTTCACTGCATATGGTTATAAAGCACCTAATATCACTCTAAACGCTGCTTGTCCATCCAACTCTATTAAACATAAGAAACTGTAGGGGAGGAAAAAACTGTACGAACATCTCACCTTGAGCTTGTTGCCGACAATGGGATCATTGTTGATGACGTTGCCGACGGAGTTTATCAGCTTGATGATCTGCTTCGCTATATGGTAGCCAGGGGCTGCCTGAATAAAGGTTATTTACAAAAGTATAACTGCAAACCACTCACAAATTAATTGAGTAAATTTTTCATTTTCTTTTAACATAACATCCCCACATTAATAACACCATTTTCTTATTCAAAGAGGACGTTTTTCAAGTTATATCAATATGGAAAATGTCCTTTTTGAGTTAGTAAGTGCTTTCATTTAAGTGAAACAGCGTTACGAAATGGACCATCGGAGCTCCTCCTCCCGTAATTCGCAATGAAAAATTTTGAACTGGCGCCAATTCCCCTGATCAGTTCCTACCTTTCCGCCGACGAGTACCGTGCGTGCCACGAATTCGGCGTTGGGATTCTTCTTGATGCGATTATAGAGCGTGATGACGTGCAGACAGTTGAGCAGCTGTCGTTTGTACTCGTGGATACGTTTCACCTAAAATCTTTTCCTTTTATCTGGCAAAATTATTCAGTCTATGGTTAGTTGTGGAAATGGCAACGACTTAACCTTGCTAAAAAATTTGAAAAATTTCAATTCGATTTTTAAAGAATTTCAGTTAAAGGAAGATTCAATCTTTGATTAATTATTTCATTAGTGATAACGTTTAATGCACAGTTTCATTTGTATATTTGAATAATGATATGTAACCATTTACCAATCGGTCATTCCATTTTAGAATGAGTTGCATTCAAACGCATATCTTTCGCAAAATGCAACAGAAATGAGTTAATCTTAGTCAAAACAAATCAAATGATATTTTAATAGATAGATCAAAAAAAGTAAGGTAATAAACAGGAAAAAGTAGCAAAGAATTGGCCAAATGGTTAAACAATTAAAGGCTGATTAGAGTCGAGGTAAATCGTCTGAAACTCTCGCAACCTTTAATGCAGTAACTTGAACCAACATTTTACGATTAAATTTCCTTAGTAAAGTCGAAAACGACACAAGAACTACCGGTCATGGAACAAATTACATCAGCACCACTCTAATCAGTCATTAATGGATAATTCCAAAAATGCATCCAGAAATATGAAAAGCATTCAAGGAAAATTCCATAGTGTTTCTGGATGAATTTCTGCAACTGCCCACAAATACATTATAAATAAAGCGAAAATTCAACAATAAACTAGCCTGCATATCGAATAGACTCGATGGGTTGATGTCGACGTGGTACTCCTCGCTGAGGTACTGGGCTACTTTCAGCTTGTTCTCCTGCAATAAGTGATTATCTCCAGGGGAATCAAGAAGTCATTATTACACTTTCATTTTAAATATACTATAATTTCTAATTTTATCATAAAATATAATATTATACTCGGAGCATATAGAATCCATCAAAAACTCGTTCAGATGTAGCGTAAAACTCTACAATACGATGCAGAACTATTGTTATACCGACCTGTTTGACGCGACGGAGCGAATCGAGGAAACCGACGTTGGAGGCCAGCGGCTTCAGCTTGGACAGCTGATTCAGATCTGTCACCCATTCATCGCCAATCTTCTGAAATGATAGTTATTTCTATTGATGAATTTATACGTATTAATAACTTCGTAACTATGCCAAAACATTTCAGAAATACTAAAATTTTACATTTCAAAAATTTGAACATTTTAACGTTTCAAAAACAGCGTTAATGAATGCTAATAAGCGCGATAGTAAAGAGAATGAGCGTTGGAACTGGCGCATTTGCCGAAGAGCAACATTTTTTACTGTTATGCTTGACAGAATAGCATAATGATACAATGGATAGGATGTATCGCTAACAACTGGTACATTGCCAACATGCAAGCTAGCCTGTTATAATAACAATTTAAAAGTTTCGCTTAATCTTTCAAGGAGCATTTGGCTCAAAGTAATATGTTTCAAGTGAAAGCTTCCTGCTTTCAGTTTATATCAAAGCTTACTAAAGCGCATAACATCAGCAGCATTTGTCAAACCTCGCAAATGATATCGGCCAGCGCGGGGTTGGACAGCAGTAGCCAGCGTCGTGGCGTAATACCGTTCGTCTTGTTCTGGAACTTTTCCGGGAACATCTCATAAAAGTCTTTGAACCTGAACAATTGAAACGTCAACCATATATCTTTCTAAATTACGGGTAAATATACTAATTGTATAATCAGGATGTTAAACTTTAATGCCACCACTAAAGGTGCTTCAGCAATACTGAATTATTGTCTCTCATACGAACAATGAATATTTTTTCGCAAAACAGATCAGAAAAATGCGCACGCAAATATAGCCCACATTCCGTTCAAGAATGAAGACATGACAAAGAAAAACTCTAGCATGCACGGAATCCATCCGCCTTAATGTTATCATGGCGCAGTCAAATGGCTCAAAACTTTTCTAAAATACTCTGCATTTTTAAGCACACTATTACCTTAACTATACACCTTGTATGCCATGAGTAATGAAGAAATCAAAAAAATAAAAAATAAAACTGACGTATGCTTCTTGAGGAGGTCGGAGTGAAGAGCGGCGACTCCGTTGATGACGTGGGAACCGACAATGCACATATGAGCCATATTGATGCGCTTTTCGCCGTGTCCGTCCGCCTCTTCGACGATCGACATTCGTCGCAGACGGTCCAAATCTCCCGGGTAACGCGCGTTCACGTCCTAAAACGAAAGGTCAAACTGTAACAGACGCTATCAATCTGACCGCATTCGTAACCGTTAATTATACTCAATATTCGCTATTTTTCTTGTTCATATACGCAAAATTATTTCACCTAAAACAAAGCGAGGAAAAAAAGTAGTAGCACTCTGGTAAACTGCGCACGTTGCGGTTAAATATTCCTGCTACCACATAGTCAATCACAAAGACAAAAAACTACAGTAATGAAAGATGTCATATAAAGGCAATAATACGAAAAAAGAAGCAATATGTAATGAAAGATAAGGCATATAGTCAAAATCTCTCTGCGAGGAAGAACAAATCGAGTCAGGCACCGTATTTGTTAAATATTAGCCTACTTTTCGGTGCGAAAACACCGGTTTTTACCAAGAATGATAATTATTTCTTGGTTTTTACGTACATAAGTTGATAAAAAGAAGCGCTACTGACTTTTGAAGCAGTTAGCTTCAATTTTATGATTTCTTCTTCCTAATCGAAAAATTTTGACTGTAGAAGAAGAGCGCAGGAAAAGAAAACCAACCGATAAGAAGCGCTGGTTGACTTCGTAGATGATTTCGAGATGGCGGGGGAGGAGTGTCTCCAGGAGCTTCACCGGCCAACGCTCGAGAGCCTCGGGGAGCAGCGTGTGGTTCGTGTACGCGAATGTCTTCACCGAAATATTCCACGCGCGGTCCCATTCCAGGCCTGAATAAGGTCCAAATTATTGTCATAATTTGTTGGTCATTTACTTTGAATGCAACTTTTGTCTCGAAACGGTTAAGATTCACGTAAAAAATGCTACTAAAGTTGGCGAGAATATACAGATTAAAAGCGATACTTTTATTCTTCAATTTGAATTTTTGACTATAGCACCATACTGCTACAGTGCGCAGTGCCTGTGTAGTATTAATAAATATTTCGGTATTTCCTTTGCCGAATTCTTACTGATAAAGAAATATTGACTGTACAATAAACATGAACAAAATTTTGATTTTAAAACTTGATAAAAAAGATTTTAAAATATTCCAGACAAATTTTTAATTGTTCCTCACCTTCAATATCAATGAGCAGCCGCATTAATTCGGGGATACCAATCGATGGATGAGTGTCGTTCAGTTGCATTGCTACCTGAAAATACAGACTGATTGAGGATACCGTTTAATATTCATGCTCCGGAATTTTGTTGAGTCTAGATAAGACGCAAAGCGTAACTTAAAGGATCAGTAAAGGTAACATATTTGCACTACTTTGGCCAGACTTCCATGTAAGAACGTACCTTGTCGGGGAAAGTGTCAAAGTCGACACGAACAGCATCGCGACATCCGTACTTGCTCGATTTGAAGCGACGAATGATGTCCTGGAGCGTGGCGGCCACCAGGAAGTACTGCTGCTTCAAACGCAGCTCCTTGCCTTGGAAGAACTGAAAAGAACATTTCATCCAAGTGCTGTTCATTTTGAGGCAGCACAGGGAAAGAATCAAGGTAAAACAATGCTACGCAATGCTATATGCTCATAGACAGAACAAGCTTGCGCTGTATCAGTAAAGGATTTATTTTTATGAAAGAATAAAGGTTTTATAAAACGTGATTAAATTTCTACATTTAAAATTTACATAAATGTGTTCAAATTTTCCCCTGAAAAGCAAAATGGATGATGCTTACGTTGTCGTTGGGATAAAGCACGCGCGTAATGTTCTCGGACAAGTTGCGGTCCATCACCGCTTGCACGTAGTCGCCATCGTTGACTGCAATGCAAATATCGATTATACGTAATCCTTTCCGACTCCATCAATCAATCAAATGAAAACGGTGCGCTGCCTAATTAAAACACAATGCTAATAAGTCTAACGTTTCAAAGAATTCCTGAAGCTCAGGGCATTTCGCGGAATTTAGTTTCAATGACTCTCAAATCATTTTTCACTTCATTACCAATGTTAAAAAATTATGCTTCATCACGGTTAAAACGAACAGCTATTAAGACCAAAAATTTAAGGAACAACAAAACCTAATTCGTCAGATTAATTCATGGAATGTCAAACAAGTTTCAACTGAAAGTAAAAACTGTGACTTACAGAACTTGAGATGAAAGTGGTTTTCAGCCTTGGCCGACCACAAACGAAGCGTGTTGACGACGTTATTACGGAAGCCCGGTACCGGTGTATCGTATGGCATCGCGAACACCACCTGCGTATTCACCCACTTGGCCTGAAAGCAGTCATTCAATTTTAGTCGAGTTTAAGTGCAAGAGTTATGCCATCGAGCGTTGTGATACAAATCATATTCGATGTCATAAATTATGGCATAAAAATTTGTTTTCCTTAAAGTAGTTCATAAGTTGAAATGTGGCAGCGAAAACGGCAGCTTTCAAATATGATCCATGTTCTAAGTTATTAAATTAGCTGAGAAATTCGTAAGCGTATAGGATATCCAAAGCTATGAATAAATATAGGAAATGATTATGTTACCGATTCAACATTTCGTTAAAAAACTGAACGAGAATATTTCAAATACCTTTCCGTTGTCCTTCTCAACGTGACCATAAAAGTTGACGGGCAGCATGTACTCGGGTCGAGCCTTCTCCCACGGGTTGCCGAAGCGCAGCCAGTCATCTGGCTCTTCCAGCTGCAAGAAAGGAACAGTATAATTGTTTTAAAGCTGAGTCTCACATTAAAAAATGATATAAATGTGAAATGTGTAAATTTAATAACATTTCTACATTTTCATCCCATATTCTGCATAACCATCTCACTTATTGCTAAAAGATGAATGATGGTAATGTCTTCATAGTACAAAACTGTATTTATCAATGTAGATATTTGATCGCAGTGCAATTGCCGAAAAAAGACATAAGACGTGCTATTGCAAATAACTGACTTCTCATGTTCAATTCCAATCGAAAAAAGCGAAAATGAACCAAAAAACTGCGCACCTGCCACCCGTCGCGAATGAGCTGTTTGAATATGCCGTACTCGTAGCGGAGTCCGTAGCCGTAGGCGGGGATGCCGAGAGTAGCCATTGAGTCGAGGAAGCAGGCGGCCAGGCGTCCCAATCCTCCGTTGCCAAGTCCCGCGTCTTCCTCAATCTCCTGCAGCTCTTCGATGTCCAAGCCCAGCTGCAACAAAATCCTCATAAAACATACTGTAAGGGTAGAAATATTGGGTGGTACTTAATTTTGGTGACTGGCCCAATTGGACCGATTTGGTAGTTGGCCGGACCACCAAATTCACTCAATTTAATACCGCCTAATAATTTCTCGCCTTACAGTGTTTACGGATATAGGAAAACATGTACCACCATATTTTGCAGATAATCAATGCGTTACGCTTTTAATAAACTGATAAATAACGACAGCCGAATTCCAAACGCGGCAAACCTGAATGCGACGCTCCAAATCATTTACACTATGCAAAGCGAGCATTATTTTGTATTCATGCACGCCTTGAAAGACTGTTCGAATTCCTTACTTGATAGAGCGCCTCGTCGACAGTTGCCTGAATTCCCAGGTTCATCATCGTATTGGAGAGGGTTCGGCCCATGTAGAACTCCAACGATAAGTAGTAGACGCGCTGAAAGAATTTGATTAGTTGCTAATTTTAGTGAATTATACGAATAGATCAAAAATCATTCTAGCCATTTTGCTTATAACGGTAATCTGATTGCAGCGGTCAGGCTTCGCCGCCGCCGAATTTTCACCTTTCTATGTGTTGTACAGGGCAAGTACCATATATAATGGTAACAGCATATAATACCGATTAAAATCTGCCAGACTCTCATTTACCAATTAAAACTATTTAAAACCCTTAATAATTCTATGTTTTTTGAATGCAGATGGGAGGGTCTAATTAAAATTTGGAGAAATACGGTAACCGTCGCGAGACATCCGCGATCAACGCCCCGGCCCCTCCCGGGCGCCACTACTCTTCCGGCACGTTGCGGAACGACGCGCCCCCTGAGGAAGACACGCATCGACTTCTCTTCTCCAATCGATAACTCAATTATTCTCTCAAGCCCGCCGTGCACGAGAAAAACTTGCTGGACTGCACGCACGACCAAACACCTAAGCTAATCGGTCATTCTGGATTCAACTTTGTGCCATCTTGAGCGCCCATCAAAGGGGCGTTGAAATACAATGGAAATCGCTAATCCCGGAAAATGGGAGACTGACAGATTTTGACCCATGTAAGCGATGACTGTTTTAAACAGTTTCTGCCCTGAGCAAAACACAGGAAACAAAATACTTGGTACCGACCAAAGTTGAACGCTATAAAATATTACTGCTATACTCAAGTTACTGACATTTTTACGTGGCAATTACAGCAGCTATCGTTCATTGCGGTATCGCTCATATCGGTCAGATTCGGCCGGTCCCGGATTTTCAGGTCTTCTATGTTTCGTACAGGGCAGAATCGTTTATAAAGATAATCGCTGACACCTTAAAATCCACATTTACGGGTATAAACAATTTCATGAATAATTTTGAACTTTCCAGAGGTTCAGTCGGGACTATTTGAATAGAAATGATGCAACTTCTAATTGATTTGCGCAGTAGTTTGTAGTATAATCGAATCAAAAAGCAGGTTGCCGCTAAATTGCATCATGCCGCCTTTAAAAAAATTAAAATTTACATAAACCTGCGAACTACCTATTAATACAAATATGATCAGCTGATCAAATGTAGGCAACAAAACAAGCTAATGCGGCCTTTGACGTATAAAAACATTTCCTTTAATGTGACGCATATATCTCGATGTTCCGATTTATCATTGCAAAAATAAGAAAAAAATGGCTTTGCAAAGCGTGGAAAAGTAATCGAAATAAAATGCTAGAGTTGAGAAGTATCCTACAATCACGCTCATTGTTGTTCCCGGTAATTTGCCCCATTCAATCCCGACTTCCTTCTAATTGATCGTAAAATTACTAGTACGCAAATCATCGCCTAATTTCTTTCCTGGAGACTACAGATGCATTCAATGTATCATACGTCAATCGTGACGCACGTACGTATTCTAATTAAAGGAGAACTGTGGTCACCTTCAGCTGAATGTAGCACACCGTACACCTCTTTCAATTACCTATGAAAAGCTGATTGCGAACTATACCTGTTTACATTGTAATTAACACACCGCTTAACGGCTATCATAAATAGCTGAAAATATTCTACGGTGTATTAAATTCCCATGTAGATGACCGTGGTTCCCCTTAAACTATGAATTTTGAGTGTACTTTATTACCTTGGGGTCTTTCTCGTAGTAGTACTGTTGGGTGCGAATCCATCTGCTCACGAGATGATCGCGGACAGTATGCGCTAACGCAAAATAATAATCCCGCGGCGTGGCAACATTGCGGTCCTGAAATGAATATGTGCGGTAATATGGGAGTAATTATTCATATTGACAGAGGTTAAACTATCTTTATTAGTAAGGAAGTTTTGAAGCAATTACGGTTGCGCTTAGGGTGTACTTCGTTGCGAGACCAGTATTTCGTTTTTTTCTTACCAAAGAAGAATTTATATATGTTGATAAAAGTCGCACAACAGAGCATAAATTAGTTACTTAAGTATTATATCACACATTTACAAAAATAAAACAACTCAAATGGAACTCGGAATATGGCAGCAGTAATATTAAAATACTTTGAGAGAAAAGGGAAGCAGCGCTGCCAATAATCAAAAATGCCTAAAACCGCAATATGCAGTCTTGAAATTTGAAAGAGCATTTAGCAACAATGACATAATTAAAGTTGCTTCAATCTATTTCAGAATAAGTTTGACCTTGATGAGGGAGAAATGCAGGTGTCGATTGAAAGTTTTCTTGATGTTGGCGACATTTTCCACCTGAGCAATGCCGCGAACACTAATTTGCTTTCGTCTGTCATGATCCGTCAGCATTGCGCCAGCCATTTTTCTGCTTCTCTGGTTAATTATACTCTTCCAATATCTACAATGATTCAAGTTTCAGCAATGCGGCTGATGAATATTGTTGCACCCACCACACGCGCGTCATATTACAATAGTATTTCATCATAAATCGTCATTTTTGCGTTCGATTCGTCAACCTTGAGTTCAATTGTGTCAATCGAGCGAAATAACTGAATGCAAGTTTGACGATATCAAACGCAAAGGTAATTATGATGAGGCTTTCTATGAGTGTGCTACCTAATGAAGCAGTTTCTTCGTACAAACTCGCGAATTATTACCCTATTACCTAATATGCTACTATATATATTTTCACTTCAATAAAGAAAATTTCCAAATCAGAAAGACCACTTTTCACACTGATTTGAAAAGTATCCTGATAAATATGAAAAGAGTGTTTTGAACGTCGAGCAGTACAGATTGGCAGATTGAACAACGAGTGCTCTTTGAATGTTTCGCGACACGCCTCTAACTCGTTATGAATATAACCTGCTTCAAAAAGATGCCATTCAGAGATTGGAATCAAATAAGAGATAATCGGTTACAGTAAAAGACAACAAAGAATACTCGCTTTCAAAAATGGTTTTGAATTCTATTGCCTAATCGACTGAATTGCAGTGATAGCCCAGCAATTATTCAACTACTTCGATATCAACTGAACCATTCTCAGCAATGTTATAGCAACCCAGAAAGCAAAGAAAACAATGCAGTTCGACGAAGTTAATCGGAACTGCAATTGTAGTGGAAACTGGTTTTTCGACAATCATTTCGACGTTCTCAAAGTAAAGAGACAAACATTAATCCGCGTCAAAACCGGCCCTAATAATCTCCCGGTTGTGCGACGCCGACACTCTCACTATCTTTGAATTAAATGATTCTGTGAGATAGAAATGTCCTTACAACGCGTGCAAAGTCGTTGTAAGGAATTGCTTAATAATATAAATTGTTCAATAAGAAATATGCATGTAATACACCCCTCCATCTATTAATAAAAGTCACTAAACTATATTGCAATAAGAAGAGGCAAGTATACTTGAAGCGATTTCGAGTCTCCATGAGCAATCGAAATACAATAAAAGAATCTAATACAGCAGAAATCGTTCATATCGGTTGTATTTCCAACGGTGATTCGCTAATAATGGTCACGTTTGGCCGATCCAACTTTTGGCCTCCTATGTATTTTAAAGGGGGAAAATTGTATACAACACTAATCGCTTATAACAATTTGTCGGTTTCTCATTTACCAGTAAAAACGATTTCCACTGTACCAAGTCAAAAATAAATAGCAAGGATACAATGCTAGGCCAAACAATGGCAAAGAGCATGCTTATCAGTAAACAGCATAAGAAGTCAGAGGCCACTCATCGCCGTTATAAAGAAATACAGGCAGATAGCCAAGTCATCCACGTGATGTTTTGCAAATGCAAACATAAATCAGTGCGCTTTGATCAATGCGCAGCAGCTTCGAACTAGAAGCGATTCGATATTAATCGAATCCAATGAATATTCATGAAAATAAACGTATCATAATGAAAATATTATCCGCTGGAATGAACGGTCAGACTGAAGATTTTTTATGGCTTAACAATGTTACAACGTTAAAAAGTTAGCATACTTTATACTTTGTTAATTTGAGGTTATTTTATCTAAAAAATATCAATCAGACTTCCTCTCAGCACTGATTAAGTGACGATAAAAATTATAACAACAGCTCAATAAAACTCTTTCGAGTCGAAAATTTAAAAAATGTCCTATCTAACAAATAGAGTGGCTTCCGATTTGTAACATATTTTGATTTCTCGCATTTATGAATTGTGATACTAATCTACTAGTTATTATTTAGACGGCGCCCTAACAAGAGACATGAGTCAGGAAATGTTACCTTAAATAGGTCACGCATTCTCTGTATAAAGCAGATTGCTGGTAAACATGCTTACAATTTTCCGCCACAATATTGATTTCGGACCCGAACATCGCAAACGATTATTGAGATAGCAGGATTTCAACAGGAATATATCTTATTTTATACGACAACTAAGATTAATCAATGCAAAACTCAAAGCGGCCGAATGAATTTAAACATCAGCAGAACAGAGCATATTACAGAAACTCACTTGTATGGAAAGAAAGTGTGTCAAATAAGAATTTAAACTAGGTGGAATAAAACTCTTTCTAAGGCACTATCTTAGTTTAAGAAATAAATCAACAGCAAAGGTTAGTCGAAAATCGATATTAGCCGCACTGAAACGGTCATCATGCACTTTTTGAAAGGTCAACTAACAGCTATGAATTTGTAAAAAAAAAAGATATTAAATTACAAGCATTAAAAATTAAGAAATTAAAAATTTGCTGACTTTACCTTTTCAACAGGTTCCTGTAATAAATATATATCGTTAACAATCCCACGTGAAAACTGTCGCATAATTCGCATTCAATCAGACTAAAAGCGCTGTCAATTCGCGCTGCAGAACAATACAAGAAGCAAGGCTATTCTTCAATGCGGCTTATTTAAGTCACAAACTGCAATGAGAGCAATTATTTTCTTTCATCGCTTGCAAATAGCTAACAATAATGGATTGATAATAGAAACAAATGGCACAGAAGTGCAACAGCCATTGAAGGCAGCCTAGAATTGATTCCAAAGTGCAAGCGTACTTATGCCGCGGTCAACACTTCAGCGAACAGGTTCAGTCTATCGTGAAATCATTGAGAAGCAGAGAAAGCTGCACGCAGTAAATGACGCAAGCATCCGAACGCTTTGTATACCTATTGAAAAGAATAAAAAGTAAAAGCAGGTTGACCAAACGCCAAGTCATTGCCTAGGAATAGCGGTGAGCAGGAGATTTCGCCCCCCTCCCACCTACGTCTCTAACCACCGTTGCGCGATTCGCATCAAGGCACCGCTTTGCCACTGCCGAAACACGTTTCGAACGGGGAACGCGGCCGCCGCCGCCCAGCCTAGAGACCAGCCAACCTTCGCATTCCGCCGCTATACACTCTACCAGCTGATTATTGATCGCGAACTTTCAGTGCGCTGACGATTGGTCACCAAACTGCTTTCACTAAAGGATGATATATCACAAATACGACCTTTCATGCTTTATCCATCGCATGACAGGGCTTCCAGCTCGCCATTCATTCCAACAAATGCCTAAGCCTGCACTGAAATGCAAACTAAACTTGGATCTCACCCCCTCAACAAGGCAAAATATCCTTAACCGGTTACATTGAATATCGTTCTTCAATTGCAGTAGTTTTACTGCCGATCGGTGACAAATCGTCACGCAGCGGTAATCTTCTTGTAGAATTTCGCTGCTTACTTCAGTTTACTTATTCATTATTAGCTTTAAAGGATACGCAATCAATACAGTAACTAAGATGAGCAGTTTGTTGTTGCTGAGCGCCAAATATGATTTGATGTGCACGCAGTGCGCTTACGGAAATTAGTGTTTCAGTTCGGCAACAAACCTTTTATCTGCAGTTGTGATTTATTTTAAGATAGTTTGCTCTCATGGAATAAAATTAAGCGATAGTTGCATCAGTTTTTATTTGGTGTAATATGAAGTAGTTTGTACAATATCGATACTGTATACATGATATACGAACTTCGAGCACAATACTATTCACACTGTTCCAAATTAAACACAAATTTAAAACTGCAGCTTAACGAAATAATTATTAACAAGAAGTTTCCACCGTGTCTGCACTTTGAAGTACCCTCAACTCTTGCACGTTTGCACTTCGTTCATCTCTAGTCGAGTCAGGCAATAGGGTTGCAGTAGTTCTTCTAACGGATAGGAGGGTAAAGGCGCGGCTGATCGACGCCCGACTTTGCTGCCATTTAGGTTCGAAAATTCTGCGCCATGATGTCATAGCTGCTAGCCGAAAGTGCCTGCTGGAGAAGGCGTAGACGAGAAAGTCGGTGGCAAAGTTCAGGTAATAGAGATAGTGCGCGCCGTTGTAGAAGAACATGAGCAGCTGAAAGTTGTAATTAAATATGGGAAGAGGTAGATAATATTGAAAAAAAACTCTTTTGGGAAAGTGTTGGATAACAACACCTCTCAACGTAAATCGGAGTATTCACAATAATCATGTTACATCAGAATGCACGTTGGCTTGAGTGATAGGCATAAAACGTAAAAAATGTATTAGCATTTCTGGCTCATTTTAAGTATTCTAATAAAATATTATCAATTAAGTTCCGGCACATAACTCTGAATATATCAGATAATTTCCGTGCAAAAAATTGAATATTATAATTGTCAGCTTAAATAAAGAGGCATTACTTTGTGACTAGATCCATCGTCAATTTCAAACAGTGTGTGATTAAAGCCATAGGTCGAGGATAGGGACGCGATAGTAACCATGTTGAACGGCGTATTCAAAAGTAAATAGACGACAGGAACGACGATGAGAACGCCAGAAGATCCTGTACGAGAGTAATTTGTTCGTTGTGCTGCAGAAGTTGATTGTCCCTCTCTGTTTCTCTTTCTCTTACTAGGGCCTCGCGCAGTAGAAATCTGCAAGAAAATTACGAGTCATACTTTCCTGATTTATCCATTTTCGCAACTTGAAAAGAGGTTTAGTTGAATTCTTATTGGATCCCCGCACGAAATTGCATCGAATCACGAGATTGCCTTTACTTTTACATTTCAAACAGCCCTGCTTGTTTCCATTAAAAAGGTTTAGGTTCAATAAAACAGTCTTTGATAGCATACTGTTGTTATTTAAAGTAGATCACCTGTTGGGAATGGCGCTGTCCTTCTCTGAACGAGGCTTGCTCGAGAGCTGCGGTTTTTAGTCTCTTCGCGATCAAGATGTTCAGCGCGACTACGATGCAGCACGGGATGATGTAGCAAAGCACCAAATCGGCGACTTCAATGGCAACTTGCCAAGCCCCTGATCGTGGTACGCACTGACGAACATCGCGACTGCCACTCGGATTCTCCTGCTGCTCAGTTAAGTAGCCGAACATGATCAGGTTGAAGAGCCAAGGTAAAGGGAGCATGCTGCATATCATGCGTCTGGAAATGAATCAGGTTTACTCTATGAAAACGGCCGAAAAGTATATGAAAATGCAATCTGATTTCGAATAAGGTTCAGGCACTCAGCAAGAATTTTTACTCAAGTCCGATGCGATGAAATTGACATAAACCTGAATTGTGAATAAGTTCGTTCAAAAGTACGAGAAGATTGTGTTTAAGGAACGTAAATTTGTAAGGTGAGCTGATGTAAATTTGATAATTTGCATTGAAATTTTCATAAGTCGTAAGGGAGGAGACGAAAACGATATAAATGGATTCATCCTCTATACCTGGTCCTGTCCATATCTCCGTAATTCTGCCTCGACAAGGGATAAAATATCGCCAGAAATCGTTCAATTGTCAATGCAGTTATCGTCCAACTCGATGTGTAGCTCGCTGTGGCCAATAAATATTCGATAATCATGCAGATGTGGACATGAACAAAGTCTAGTTTTAGAAGAGTGCACAAGAGGGTCAACAAGAACACGCTGTTGGACACGGTCAAGACAATTAAGTACTGGTTGGCGGGGATCGTCAGCAGCTTGGTGGTGTAGATGATCATTAAGGCGACGGTATTGCCAATAAGACCAAACAGAACGATCGCCGGCAGCACAAATATGTAAATGCTGTCACTTAACTCCCATGATTCTCCCATGATGTCACTGCTGCAGTTGTTCAACGCATTTACGGAGACGATCGAATTGTTGCAGGTACTTTTCATCATCTCCATCTGCAAGACTAACCTATTCATTAAAGCCTAAATTTAAGTATAAAATGCTGTGCGGCTGCAATTTCAGAGTCATATCTTTTCTATCAAAACTAGCACAACGATTAATAATGCGATGGGTCAAGAACAATTGCCACATAGACACGTGCATCAAGATGGGTGGAGTTAAATAAGTGATAATGAAGGGATATGATAAAGCTGACTGGATTCTTTTGCGCGATCACTGAATATATCGTGAAAGAAAAGAACTATTTCAAAGGTATGATTTTTTGAAGAGCTGTACAGAATGATCGCTTTATAAGAGCTTAAGAGCTAACTCAAATTTGAGGTAGTCGCCATAATGAATTTGAGGTAAATGAAAGAAGCGCATGAACACGTACCTATATACACGTACTACGATCAGATGGAAGCGGTCCTTTTAGCTAGGCCTAGGAAGTGCATTGGAAAAAGAACTACAGCCTGCTGCGCATAAAGTTATTCGGGTTGGTCGTCTGGTCAATCACTTTTTGCACACCGGCGCTATGAATAATGGATTGCAGTACAAGTGGGGGCTTTTAACATCAAAACACGCAAATATCGCCTTTGTTGAAAAGCTGTGCGATTGCTTCGCACTATAAACAGCCACGATTGAGGCAGAGGGGTGTAGCAGAGGTTGTTCACTGGAAGTATATGTTGTCAGGGGAACTTTGTCAGACAGTAAAAATAGCTTGCATATCGCTTTTATCCACAAACTCTTATAAATAAGCAAACTTCTCATACCTCTTGTGAAATCATTCAAAAATGTAGGAAACTATTTCATTACTCGATGATCGCCATTTTAATGGATTGGATAATTTTATGGTTTAGTGCAGCTCAGTACCCCCTACCCATACACGACTATCCTCAGCCAATCCAATATAAGCTACAGGAAGTATATTGGTAGACTGCTTGAGATCCGTTGAATAGCCGATCGGCGATGGCGGTTACGAAAATGAGTTGTCGACAAGATAACTTCGTCATGATGCGGTGAAGTAAGATGGAAATAACGACGCCGACTGTGTGTCGAAGTTTTTGCGTCCTGCGCCGCCGCCTACGCGGGCAGTTTGAAATGTGCCGGCTAGCGGCCAATAAATTTGTCTTTCAATAAAGTACCCGTTTTTGTGAGTGCTTTGTTTCCAGGAAAAGGTTGAGGCGTCGGTATTACGGCCAAGGAAATGTGTGCGCGCTGCGCGCAAGTTCAAAACTACAGAATTACCATTCCCGATCGGAATTCATCGTAATTAAAACTCAGTATTCCAATAATCATTATTTCTCATTAATTGGTCTGAGTTCGCGCAAAATCTTCGAGGTTCTATATAATAATTACCACATTCCTCGGTAGTATAGTGGTGAGTATCCGCGCCTGTCACGTGCGAGACCCGGGTTCGATTCCCGGCCGGGGAGCTTAATTTTTGGTTATTTTTCTTAAAATGCTCGACTGACTGATGAACTTGCGCAAAATTCAGTAATCATTACATAGACTTTTTGCACCTTTACAGTACTGATGTGGACATCCCAGATTAAGTTGGCAAAAATATTTTCCTCCCCGGCCGGGAATCGAACCCGGGTCTCGCACGTGACAGGCGCGGATACTCACCACTATACTACCGAGGATGATGGTTACAAGAATGCCCTCAAAGATTTTGCCCGAACTCTAAAATATTTGGGAAAAAAGATTGTCTGCATTGGAATATTGCGGATTACAAGAATGTTTTTAGGTAGAAACAGGATATTCACAAATTAATGATACGGATTATTTTTAAAAAACTCTGCAAAAATGCACGAAATAATTTATCTCATTCAGGGAATCTACAGACTTTTTTTCTTCAGCGTTTGTACCGCTATTCGCAGTGTCCGCTTAGCGGTTGTCCCGCAGGGTGGCGGGGTCCGCTCCTCTGGCCCGTTGTCGCGATGCGACTTTGGGCCATGGTTGATGCGACTGGTAGAGCATCGGCCGGCCTGTCGCGAGGGCCTGTCGCCGGTATATTCGCAGCTTTAGCTGCTACCAATTCCCCGACCCACAGAGGGATGAGCACCTTGGTTGGGTGAGGGTCGCTCTCAGCGGAAATTGAACCCGCGTCCTTGAGACTGATGAGCAAAGGTGTAGACCACTACACCAATCGGCCCTTTCAGGGAATCTACAGACATTTAAAATAATATGGAAAACATTTCACTGAATTCACCGATGGCTCTGTTAAAGCGGTATCTACAGTGCTACGGCGTACGGCTTCTGTTCGCACGAAATCGTTACAAAGCTGCAACCTTTTCCACCGTATCAAGCAGCACAACGTGCGAAAAACTACTTTGTCATCCACTCGTTTCATTTATTAAAAGTATTTGTGTTCAGAAATATCACAATTTTACAGGACTTGCAGCTTGCAGAGTGCAGTGGCTTTAATTTGATCGCACGCCGCAGCAAAATTGCAACCGTTGTAGCAATGTGACAGCCCGTTGTAATCAAAATTTTAGTTGCACGTCGATCGTTTTGCTGCGGAATCTGAGTGGTATTAAAATTAATAATAAAGTAAAGAGATAATTGATTCTTATATCCCACCAACGTACCATAACTAGACGTATATAAATGCGACCCCTCGTCTTGGAATAATTTCTTTTGCGAACAACCCTAAAAATTATTCGGATGTTTCGTTTCCAGTTTGTAACTAATGGGTCGCACAAGCCGGCTTAGCCCCAGCCTACTTTCAATGAGCCTTTTTATCCGCCACAACCATAATTACCTGATTTACCAGTTTTGCACATAAACGCGCATAACAGCGAATAGAGAGATTTAAAATTACGGCACGCTTTTGTACATGAGCGAAAATGTCTCTCAAACGAATCACCACTTTTTTGGTGTATTTTATTGTTCTGGTTGGCAAAGAGTCTGTACTGTGCGACAATGAAACGAGTGAGATTAAATTTCTTTGCTCTATCTTCTGGTCCTTTTAGGAGGCGTACCATAAAATTTCTCTTTCATTCATTCTTCTGGACTATTAAATCATATTTTGGGATGTACGTTCAAAGCATGCAAAAAATGCTTTAAAAATTCGTTAACTTTCGAAAATAATTTGATTTTTAATGGCTTTTAAAATTTATAAAGCGTTTGAATAACATAATGGGGAAAAATTGTAACGCTTGACGTGATTTAGGTGACACTGCCGTTCCCTACGTAACTACTAGCTTACTGGTTGTGACCAACGAAACGATGGTTCTTCCCGCATCTACCCTATGCCTTCCACTTTCGCCTGCTACAATGGACATAGTACAAGGCCTAAGTAGGAAATAGCGAAAGCGTAGTACAAGGTACACCGATGTTCTCTTCGACGTTTTCACGTCGTCAGATTATAACAGTAAAGAAAAATTTCTCTCAACTACATGGCCGTATGCTCTGAAATATATTGTCTATCAGTATTTCGCTACGATGTCTGCGTTCGAATTCGGAATGAATTCAGAAGCAATTAAACACTCAAAAATGTATGATGATGAGAAAAATGCAATATATAATATGGTAATTCCGAAACTGATTGAATGGAATGTCACTGATGAAGAGCTTCATCAAAAATTTGGTATGGAGATTGCATCGTTGTACACTCTACGCGCTGAAGTGTTTTCGGCAGCTCACAACGGAAATAATATGCTACCTTTTCAAGTGACCTATATTAACCGCCAAAGAATTTGCTATAAACTGCAACTTCATTTGGCTCCACTTTCTTCCAAGAACGATACCGTTAAAATATTATTCGATCGTCGTTTTCAATCAAAATTTTCGAACATGAAAAATTATATGGCTACACTCGACTTAAATGGACAAACAAAGGTTGATGGGCAGACAGATGCAGTTTTATATTCCAGCGCGAGTTATGTCAAAAAAGTATCGATCAACATTTCTGCCGAAAATCGTTCGCTCCCTGAAATTAATGGTAACAGGCGTTGTTCACTTGCGAATGATTACGACTCCTGCAAGAACCAACTTCGCGTGGCCCTCATTATTGATAAGTGTGGTTGTAAGCCGATCTCTTGGCCAGAAATAACAAACAGCACACTGATGTCCTGTACACGAAATCAATACGCTGAATGCTTAAATACTGCCACAAAGAGTGCCTTCGCGCTCGCTGTGGGTTCCTGTGTGGATAGGTGCGTCACCAGAAATTACCAGTTGCGAGAAACTGAAGATTTGTCGAGAGATCCCGCTGTTTACGCAGAAGGAGGATTTGAATTGTCATTTGAATCTTTCCAGTATCCCGTTTACACGGAGAAGCTGAGCTCGTCATCAACCGGTGATCACTAATCGGCCTACGCTTAATTAGTACCACCTGGTCACAGATCATTCCAATAGGATGATTGAATATTTGATATCTCTGATTGGTCATATATACTGGTTTGTAAATTTGTTGGGAAAGGAATTTGCGTAAAACGGTGATTAAAATATTGCAGCGGCGTGCAACGTGCAGCCTTGCAACGCTTGAAGCGTGAAGTGTGCTATGCGCGAGTTTTAGTTGTAAGAGGGTAATTAAATAACTGCAAACTTTTTTACTTGTTACATAGCGCGACAAACTCCATTGTCCTTCGATAGTTTAATTCGTCCAAAGTTCATTGCTCTAAAATATCGAGATTTTGCAGGACTTTGTGCAAAGATCGCTGCTGAATACAAAAAAGATTGCAAGGGACTTGTGCGGCTTGGGATCGGTTTAATATTATCGTAGGCCGCAAGCAAAAATGGGAATCGTTGAAATATTATAAACACCCGTTGTGACCCTATTTTGATTGCATGCCGCAGCTTTTTCATCACCGCTTTAGCATCAGAGACAATCATATGACAATACCGCTCACAATCACGACCTTTCAAATGCACTTTTGACACAAAATTAATCACGAAAACAATGCAGGTCTTGTTCTAATTGCGGTGAACTCTCGGCAACTAAGGTTTCGTAGACACTGATATTGTGATAGTGTGATTGAATGCAGCCGTCCTGAGAATTAACACCGAGAGCCTGCGCTATACCGTTTGCTCCATCGATATCTTGGTTGATTCCCAAGCCAATGATTGTTGTATTTAACTGACATCTGAGCTCATTTGTTAGTCCACTGATAGGTCCACCGGCGTTTGGTCTAAAAATTTAATTACTTTTGAAAATCAAAACTTAACATTTTAGCAAAAAACTGACGTTCCGTCTGTCACAAATATTAACACAGAGGCCCTCGGTGGGCCTGAGTTGCTTGATATTGTATTATAAGCCTCATTGAAGCCCCTGAAATCAGTAAGTTTCAGATAGTTTGAATACAGCAAGTGAAGAGTGTTGAGTCATATGAATAGTGTGCACTATGGTGGAACAGAAAAGGTATAAACTTACAGCTCGAAGTTTGTGGCGCCCGTACTGAAAACGGAATTAGTCACATTTGTTGTGAAGTTCTGTGAGGACATGAAAGGCGTTAGATTCCAGATCGCTGAGTTGAAAGAAATCCATGCAAAGCGAATGTCCGTAATGACTTTGTAGGTGGCAGTAAAAGTTAAGATAAAATTTTTCATGTTCTAAAATACTCCTTCTTCAAATACACGTGTATATATGTGTGTAAAATTGAATGAAAACTTATGGAAGTTATGCTGCATAGGATAATCGTATTTACAATTTAGAACTAAACAAAGATATACCTGCCAACCATTGTCGATTAGCATACTCTGCGATTCGTCGATTAAGAACAGAATATCCATATTTAGACATCGACCAGCTGAAAGATTGGCATATTGCTTACATTTTTTTCGATAGCACCATCGTTAAACAAAGACAACTTCGATTTCGATGGTTATTTCATAATATAAATTAAGCTAAAACAAAAAAATCAACTTCAAATTTGCTGTCTTACTTATCTTAATTTTGGGTTAAATCACTTGTACTAATTTCGAAGTCCTGCGCTGTTTACTGCAATATGATACAATTTCATTGAATTAACATAGTCAAATAATCTTTACAAGTGAACTGAAAAAGGGAGATATAGTCACACTGTGAAAAGGTTGATGCTCGATGTTTAATCAAATGATACCAAATGCCAAATAGCCTTCATTGTCGTAAAAAATTATTGTAGCGTATCAAAATCACATCTTATTGCTGCGCGCAAACTGGCGCTTTCAGGCAGAACTTTCCGCGAAACATGACAACTTTAGTTTTTAAAATGCCATGCAGTCTTACATATCTTTAAAATTTCAAATCATTTATGTAAAAATAAGCGATCAATGCTCCTTTTAAATATTCGTTTGTTAACGAAACGCATTTCATCTTGCAACTCATACTGGAAATGCTGTTGATCAATCTACTCTACGCTACGGTGCTTCCTACGGCGTGCTCATAATCCGACATTTAAATTTACACTATATGGCGAAAAGGATGGAACAATATATTAAAAATTTGCCACATATTTTGCATATATTAATATTTTGCAAATATCCATATTCAGTAATTAATTTATTCAAAGATCAGTTATGATCTGTCCAAATTTGATCAGAATATGAGGAATTTCATTAACAGTCGAGATCGTTCCAATGCTAAGTGCAGCAGTACGTAACGTATATCGACTGAGGAATAATGTAATGAATGTTAAACTGAAATAACATTGCAATTCAGATGTGTGGCGCAAATCGCTTAAAGTGATAAAATCAGCATATACTTACGAATAGGAGTTAGCGCTGGCGTTGAAGCTGGTGTCGTCGGTGGCGTCGTCGATGGTAGTTCTGAAAAAATCATAATCATTATGAGCGTTCATAATCTTGCATTAAAAATTGAATTCGTTGAGCCAAAATCGATAAAGATATGTGCTCATTAATCAAGTATGGCGTATAAACCTATACTGATCTCGTATTCGAGACGATATAATAATGACTACTTTCGGATACCATAAATCCTTTAATAAACGCCCCGTACCATTATTTTGCAACTTAGGCTAGAGAGCGGGCGATTAATGGAGGGTGGGCATTACTACTTTATTCGATGTTTGAATGAGGCGCTCATTAGAGAGAAGTCATCTGTTTTTATAATTATATCAAGTTGTAACATTATTCATAAATAAATATTGCGCAAAAAGCAGTAGTATAATTTGAATGGGAGTTCAGTATTGACCTACACTATACAGGTGTTCATTACTTTGATCACCCCAAAGATAGGTGCTTACTGAAGGGTGGGCGAGTATTACTTCAACCTAGGCTCGAGGGGGAGGGCTTATCGATGGGCTGGCGCTTATCGAAAGATTTATGGCACTTACCAGCAGTAGTTGAAGGTTGCGTTGAAGCAGTTGTTATTGGTAGAGTCATCGATGACTGAGATGAAAGAAAGTATAGTTATTACGAACGTTCTATGTCTTGGAGTAGGGATTAAATTTATTAAACCTAAGTCGATGAGATCTGTACCCATTTAACAGAGAATTTCGCATAAGCTATTTTTGAAATCAAATTTGAAACATGATAAAATGGTTTAATTTCAGATACATATACTAACGCACAGTAATTGGCGGTTGTGCTGTAGCCGGTATTGTCGATGAAGTCGTCGATGACAATTCTGAAACAAATTATAGTTATTACGAACATTAAAAAACCTTACATTAGGGAGTAATTTCATGAAAGCTTAGTCAATGAGACTTGTAATATGCTGCCAGAGTATCGCGCATACACCATTTGAGACCTCGTATGCAAAATAGGGTAAAATGGTTGAATTTAGGATACCAAAATCGTCGAACGTTTCAATTCTTTGTACAGTTCTCGGAACCTTTATATGGCGCTGTAAAATGTACTTATCGATAACAATAAAAAATTGTTGTTGACAGACTTGCAAAATATTATCTGCGTCAGCGATTTTACGTGCTGTAATTTAGCCTGCATTAGCGGTAAATGTGGTACGAGCGATTTTCCGCTCAGAAATGTCGTTTTTTGCTATATTTACTCTTTTGGTCATAACTTAAATATTAAGCAACTGATCTGGCTGATTATTTGACAAAATATTCCTAATAAACTAGAATATCCATGTCTGAAATATCACGTACTTTTGTTCATTCGTTGCTGAAATATAAAAAACTGAAAAACGTATATTTACTTTGGGCTACCCTGTATGTGCAAAGAATATCAAAAGATATCTCTTGAAAACGGCACTGCATTCTCGGTGTATGTCGATTATACCGAAATTTTTACGCCAAAAACTGCCACAATTAACTTAAACTAAGATCATTCAACCGGAAATCTTATGAAATTTATCACAGTCGGCAATAGCTTCGAAAGGGGTTTCCCACAAATAAAATCCGAATCATTAATATAGCCATCAAGTTATATTAATCGAAACGGGATCATCGAAGGTACAAAACATCTAATTTGATGAATCAAATCTCTTCACTGATTTAATTTGCTGATTCATGACTCAGAAATCCCGGTTTTATCCGTTGTTAAAATCAAGTTCGACGCACGGCTAATATCATCCTCTTGTTCATAGACGATAATTCCAGCGACAACAGCGCTCGTTACACCGGCCGCTGCAACGGCGACGATAGCAACTTTGATGATCACGGCGCTCGCTGTTGGAGCTGGCGCTGCTGCCGGTGATAGCGATGCTCCTCTGAAAATTTAATTTTCAAGGTTTAAACATGATGTAATGAAGTTTTCGATATTTTTCTTACGCGCTATGGGCGGCGCTACTATGTCTGATGATAATTTCTCTGATGCAGAAGACAGGCTGAAACAGTTGTCTCAATCAATTTTGAATGATATTCTGATGCAAAAATTCAGTAAGTGTAAAAATGCATATGTTTTGGCATTATTCGCTGACTTTTTTTCATAATTTGTCCTCGAATTTGTGTCCCGCTCCCCGAGGATAAGTATATGATGCAGGGGTGCAGGAGGACTACGCCCCTCATCAAAAAGCATACCTCCTTTGATTTTTTAGGTTGGCCAAATCTGCACTTGACTTCTTATGATTCATGCGAAGATCTCCAGCCCCAGTCCAATGGGCTCGTCCGCATAATGTTAACTAACATGATCAAACTTTCTACTCAACTGTTAACGATAGTAGTCAGTAAGGTGAAAGTCATGCTTGTTGCCCTAACATATCTGACCAATATCGCATTAAGCATCAACAAATGGAACTCTTCTTCGGAGATATGAGATTAAGGCACTACGATTTTCAGCAATTAATGAGCGAGTCTTAGTAATGTCCCATACGAGTCCGTGAGCTTCATAATCTTGTAAACGAATTATTTTTTCGAAAAGACACCTGCATGTTGCAAATAAATCATTGCACTTCACCCAGGGATAAACCAAGTCGCCTTTGCTGATGAATGTGTGGACAGTGGATATGAATCGGTTGTGGTTCACCGCCAGTACTTCGCAAACTTAATAGAGGTTGAGCAGAACCTCTTTTTCAAATGGGTCAGAGTTGATGGAATTTTCAAGATCGAAAATGTTTTTGGATAAATGCACCAAGACAGTGTCAAAATTTAGTGAAAAAATGAAAATGTTCTGTTTAAACCTAAGATTTTATGAGAAAGAGAGTTTAAGTTGTTAATTTTTTAGCCTATCCGCAACCTCTCCCAGGCAATATCTCAACGGCATTCATTTTAAATAACCCATTATTAGTATGTCTTACTGCAAAGCCGAAATACATAGAAAGATATGCAAATTTTGGAATAAACGAAGCTACTCGACAGCATTAATAAGCTGCATCAGTACAGAGGTTTTGCTTTTTCACCAATATTTATTTCATATGGAAAAGTAATTATCGCCTACCGAGCAACAGAGAAAAGGAATAATCCATAGGGGAAACACCATGTAGCAGAATATATACCATAGTTTTGAACCGGTCGAATTAGGCCGACAGCAAGGCGGGCTAGGGAAGAATTTTGACGAGCCAAATGCCGAATATTTTTTGCGGATATACTCTGTAATTGTAGACATTTTAAAGCATCGTGTCACACTCTTCATGTAAATGTTTTCTAGGTGAAAGAGATTGTATAAAACGGACACGGTCGTATCATAAGAGCGCTTAGCGCAATTTTATCTTCTTGCAATAAATTGTTACTGCTTCATCGTTAATCGCGATGCAAGTTTCTACTCTTATCCTGCAGTCTGTTGTAAACATTTGAAAAGGCTCATAACTAAACAACAACGAATTACAAAATCTGCTCAATCGGGAGCAGGTCATAGAATAGTGAAGTTTGCGTATTCAGCTGAACGTGTGCTGAAATGTCGCTGGCAATGGCAAAAAGGATTGAATATTATACCAAAGGTCAATGAAACTTTTGATTACCAAATGTCGCGAAGGCACGCGATTTCAGTCCCAAATTAGGGTTTTCTATGAACAGAATGTCAAATAGATTCTAACTGTCTCGTACTTGTTATTCATTCGCATGCAATTTGCGCCGAGTCAGGATGTTGCGACTACAGAATATGCTACATCTTGCGCTCTTCCTATCTGCAAAACACTGTTAAAATGTAGTCGTACAGGCATGTACCTACTCGTAATTCTCTCCTTTTCATATATATAGTTTTGTAACAAGAAATAAACTGAACCACCAAATATTCGTCCATTTCATTTGCCTCCACGACACCAAACGTAATAAACTGATCATTTTTCAAGTTTGCATGCCAAGTCTGTCTTTCCCTTGTTTGCTCTTGTTCACTTCTGTCAAAAGGTGAAATGGCATAATAGCAAACGTATGCTTTAAATGCTGCTAATGACTACATGAACCCATGCTTTGTTCCTACTTCGCGCGACGATCGTCTGAGGCGTTGCCAGTCTGTTTGAAAAGTCATAAAGTTAAATGCGATGCAGTCACCATGCAGTATTGAATATTAATCGTAAAGTAAGTCGGTTGTAGCGTTCTTTACAATCTTATGATCGCGCTGCTATCGCTAATACAGCAAACTACGCATTAAAATGTCCTGCTTTCAAGTTTGTTATCTTCAACCCAATTAACTATCATTAAACTTTTCTCAAATTGCGCGTGAGTGTGCAACATAATTCCATAAACGCTACTGTAAATCCAAATTTTCTCAATGGAAATGCCTATCATGGGAGAACGAAATTTCTTTGTACGGTCTTTCCATTTTGGGCTCTCAGTGTCTATGAAAACTTCAATACACAAACGATCTCTTCCACTAAATCTTCACTGTCTGAAGCAAAGACCGTTGTAAATATGATATAGCAGGAGAAAATAAACGAGTTTTCTCTATCAGAGATTTTTAGAATTTGTTTATATACGATAATAGCTTCTCATAATATTTCATTATTCAGGATCACGCCTCGAGCTTTTGAATCAAGACAATTATTTCGTTGCGATAAAAGAAAAATTGAAAAACGAATTAGAGAGATTACTGATTCTAATGCTCCGTCATCCAACCAACTGCGCAACTGTTCATTTATAAAATGATCTCTCGTTCCGGAATAATATTTATTTCTCATACAGCCTGTATAATTATTCAGATGTATCGTTTTCAGTTTGTTGCTAATGGATCGCTCAAGCCGGCTCAGCACTAGCTTACGTTTAATGAGCCTTTTGATTGGCCGCAAACATAATAACTAGTTGAACCAGTTTTGCACATAAATGCACATAGAAGCGAAAAGAGGGATTTCAAAGTACTGCACGCTTTTGTACATGAGCGAAAATGTCTCACAAACGAATAAGCACTTTTTTGCTGTTTCTTATTGTTCTGGTTGGCAAAGAGTTTGTACTGTGCGACAAAAAGACAAGTAAGTTGCATATCTCTGCATCACCATCTTGTCCTTTAAGAGTGGATGCATAAAAATTCTCCTTCATCCATTCTTCTAAACTACTGATGCATTTCTTGTGGGATACGCTCAAAATATGCATGAATTGCTTGCAAATATCGTAAATTTTCGAATATAATTTGGTTCCTGTTTATTTTTTCTTTGAAGTTTAAAAAGTGCTCGAATAAACGGAATAGGAAAAGTTTGTAAACCTTGTTGTGATTTAGGTGTCGACAACGGTACCTCCGTATACACCCTGCTTTTTACCAACAAAACAATGGCTCTTCCCGCATCCACCCTGTGCCTCCCGTTTTCGCCTGTGTTAATGGAAAATGTCTTGACTTCGACTAATCAGAATAATAAAAATAAGCGATACTTCACCAGTTTACTCAAGGATTATTTCTCCCTATCAGCCGTAGATAAATACAGTTTTCTGAGATCTGACTATGCCTGGCCAATGGTAATGAGCTACATTGTCAATCAGTATCTGAATGCGATGTCTGCGTTCGAATACGGAAAGGATTCGAAACCAGTGAAACACTCAAATATGAATTCTGCTGAGAAAAAAGCTCTATACAAAGTTCTCATTCCGAATTTGATCAAACTGAACGTCAGTGATGAAGAGCTTCGTCACAGGTTTGGTTCAGAGGTAGCAAATAAGTATGATATGCGCGCTGAAGTATTTTCAACGGATTACAGTGTTAAGGTACCATTTGAGGTGACCAACATTGACCGCGAAAGAGTTTGCTACAAACTACAACTTCATTTGATTCCACTTTCTTCGAAGAGTGATACCGCTAAAATATTATTCAAGCGTAGTAGTTGGCTATATTCTGGTTATTACGATGAGGCCACGCTCGACTTAAACGGACGAACAACGGTTGATGGGCAGACAGATGCAGTTGTGTATTCCAGCCTGAATCGTCTCACGAAAGTATCGATCAACATTTCGGCCGAAAACCGATTGCTCCCTGAAGTTAACGGTAGCAAGCGTTGTTCACTTGTTAATGATTACGACTCCTGCAAGAACCAACTTCACGTGGCCCTCATTAGTAATAAGTGTGGTTGTAAGCCGATCTCTTGGCCAGAACTAACAAACAGCTCTCTGCAGTCCTCCTGTACACTTAAACGCTACGGTCAATGTTTGAATTTGGGCGAACAGACGTTCACAGAGATCATCTCTGATGCTGCAAGTTCCTGTTTGGATAAATGCGTTACACGGAATTATCAGTTGCGAAAGATCGTGGACTATTCCACAGATTCCACAGATTCCACAGATTCCACAGATTCCACTTCTACTGACGACGAAGGATTTGAATTATCGTTTGAATCATTCCAGTATCCCGTCAACATTGAGAAGCTGCGCCCGTCAGCAGCCAGTGGTCACTAATCAGTCTACGCCTTATTAGTACCATGTGATCGCTGATCATTTTAATAGGATGATTGAATATTTGATATCTCCAATTGCTCATTTATAATGGTTTTTAGTTTGCTGGAAAAGGGAGTTGCGTAAAAAGATGATTAAAATATTGCAGCGTGCAAAGTGTGAGGTGTGTGATGTGAAAATGCTCAGCTAACATTTCGATTTGTTTCGTTGGTGAAAGTAAACCACGATATCCCATATTTTGAACTATGAGAGATCGTCGGCTTCCATTGAGCAGTTTGCGATATCCGACTTTTGGGGCCAGTACAAAAATGCGCATGTGAAGAAAAGTGAATTTAGGAACGAGGACAAGTGCTACCGCTGCAATCTGCTGACTTTATTGATCTGCCTTTAAATTATGTTATCGTGATAGTGTCGGTCTTGGAAAGAATAAATTGACAACGTGTCAGTATCAGAACAATGCATAAAAAGCACAAAGTTATTGTAACTCGATCACGGTGTACAATTTTTTGCTCTGAAGCACTATACAAACGGAGTAAAAATGCAAATATTGACTATAAGTTAACTGATAACACGGGGAGATAAAAAGTTATGCAGTAATAGCTTTCGATGATATCATGACCAGCTTCACTGAAGCCAACTCATCAAGCGTCTACCGACTGATAACATTACAGCCGTTCCAATATTAACATTGCATTAACAAACACACTTTTTTGTAAGTTAAATTTTTCTTCAGTATTCACAGGATCGCTCGTTTAGACAATCATGAGCTACTTCTTCAGGTCTAGTTTTCAAGGTTATAGTCGAAGAAGACAACTCATTGAACATCTGCTCGGATTTGAAGTAGTCAGGAATCATAAAAAAAGGGTGTCCAAAGTTATCCGGACTGAGCCAGTTTCTCCGCAGAATGGAATATTGAGTAGTTCGTCCTCTGCCGTTTTATGTTCGGATCAGCATAAGGCGAAATAGGCTTTAAATATTGTACTGGAAGACATTTTGTAAAGACAGGCTTTTTGAACAACGTCGTCGGTAGTGCTATTGACATAATAGAATCGTTGTTGTTGTTGTTGTTATTCATCTGCGACCCTTTTGATGAGGATGGATCCAAGTTTGAATTATAATGAGCTGGTTTTGTGGCGGGACTTGGCTGTGGCGGTACTTTGAATAATCCAAGAGGTGATAGTCGGGACGACTCACCAGCTGAAATTAAGAGAGCGATAGTAGAGATTACAGTGCCTATTTTAAAAGGTTTATATGGAAATTATATTGAAGTTTAATAAAATACTCAAAATTGTATTATTCTGCTGTGAATCTGACGATAAGGTTGGTTGTATTTATATTGCAAAATGCCACTGAACAAAAATTAACATCTGCAAAGAACCACAAGGGGTCAATTTTCGATCTCATAGCGCAAGAGTAGACATGCTGTTACCAAAATATTTAACTAGCGGACTGAGTGGTACGATTGCAAATGCTCGTGATAGTAACAGCTTGTGCTCCGCCCCCTATCAGTTTTTGATCTGAATTTGACCATATTACTACCAGTTCAGTCTTTGAATTTTAGTGCAGACATTTATAGTATGGTCCTCACATCCCTGTGTTAAACATACAATCGTTTTTTACGAGAAGGGCATTTTGCCCCCTGCGGCGATGATTTGAATGCACAACGCATACCAGCACGGGTACTGACGCGGGGCGGGTAGTAAAAATTGCTCATGATGTATGATAGGCCGTAAAATGAGTGCCTACGCCTGATGGTAACCGATCAGGACCAATCCGCCTTTGGGGAGTAATAAACCCTGGCAATTTATGATTATGGAAACAACGCTGAACGTTTTTCCCCTTTCTCATCGCAGTGACTGGGATCGCCTGACGGTGAACACTCTTTGACTGCAACGCGTCATGTGCTTTTGCGACTTACAAGACAGTACAAAGGTAGCAATTTTATTACTGCAAGGCCTTCTTTAACTTAGTCCTAGAGTAAAAATATCATATACGTGTCTGATATAGGACCTTCTAGCTACAAAAATGATTCATTTAAGTTAAAGCCCGATTGTGATATCTACGTGCTTTCTGCAATCCTCATTTTCCATGCAATCATTAAAAAAGTGATGCAAAAATGATCAATTTGTACAAGCTATGCCTACGATTCAAGTATTTGCGTCATCAATTAAACGCCATAGAGTGATGCATACTAGAACTCAATAGTAGTCAGATCTGCCAGGATCCCAACGACAATCAATGGCAGGAAAACAAAACCATCAATCTGCATCTCGTCGTCGTATAGCGGAATCGGACGAGTCGAGCCTGGCGCGCTCTCTCACGCGATTTGTTACAGACGGCGATCGGACTGGCGGCACCTTTGACTTTCGCGGCGGCCCGGCTTTTTTATGCAAATTTATGATACAACCGATGGGCCGTAGGCGACATATGCAAATTTACGAGTGTGCCGGTTGAAAAACTCGGCCCGCCTGCGAAGCGCACAACAGACGCGCGGTGACGCCGCGCGCGTCCATCATTGCGAGATTTGATGATTTAATGTCTATGCAAAGTGTTTGGGAAGTCATCGATGAAATTTCCTTTTAAATTACGTAAAGAGTTATAAGTGGATAAACCAGCAGATACGGACTTATTTAATGCAGCTGACTTAAAAAAATACAATTATACTCGTAGCCCACATTTCGACCCGACTATGGCGATTAATGAAAAGCTCCTTAGCTTTGCTCATGTCTCTGTTGTTAGCCGCCAGTAAGCTTGATAATTCAGTACTAACAATTTATTTCACCATTAGCACTATATCTTACTTGTAGAAGGTGTCTCCATGTTCTTATTAATAGTTAATCCAGCATACGAAGATGAGCCTTTCTGATGTGGATCGAAATCCGCAGGGCCGCTTGTATTCTTCAGCTGTCGCTCAATCTGGTCCAGCGTTCGTCGCTTCGTGTTCAGCGCGCACAAATTGCACCTGAGCGAAAAGATTTCATTTCAAGAGCTCACATTGCGCACAGGTGTAGAGATTTGATAACCAATGATTAATAATTTATACTCGCAAGTCTTGTACGGGCACTTTTGCTTGTGTCCTTTCTTCGGCTGGTTGAATATGCCATGATTGGCGCATAGCTGGCACATGTACTGATCCTTGGGCATCGCAGCGCACTGCTAAGTAGCGCTCAGCGGGTATTCCTTAAATCGGTAGATGCTCCTGATGTTTTCAGTAAGGAGTCCGCTGTATTATTCCACACCGATCTGAAATAATAATAAATGGAATTAATGATTACAGTAAGTTTTTGATGCCAGAACACCAAATGCAACGTATCCCCTAAAAAGTCTTCAATATAAGTAGCCTTCCAATCACTTATTATTCACCTACGCTACAATGTTGCACTAATTTTTTAAATTACTTTGTTGCATTCACGTCAAGATTATCAAGCCATTTCCTCTCAACATGTAATATTACTCAAAGTCGGTCGCTAACCGATTTTTTGATTGTTCTCATATTAAACTATATAACCCTTACTATGCATCGTTTTAGAATAATTTAGGACTTTGTTGCATGAGGCGATATTTCGCCATCGTGCAGTTATACTAGAAAGTCAGTAATTTTTAAGCATCAAACATAGTTGCTTTCCCTGAAGACATGGAAATGAGACTGAAAACATAATTTTATTCCATTCCCCAGATTTGCAAGGGAGAAGGGAGAAGTTGAACAAAGCAATCACCCTCATTCGTTATTTTTACTCCTAGCTGATAATGAAGTTGAGAAGATGAAAGTGGACAAAACTTTCTACTTGATAGAAATGAAGTTATCGAGGCGGGAATCAGGGCGACAATCGTGCCATTCGCTACGTCGGTGTCGGCGTCTTTAAAGTGTAATTAGATGGAGCGATGCGCGTCAAATTCGCGCCCGACCGCCAAACGGTTGAGTGTAACACAGCGAGACCTGTGCAAATATTCACATTCATATAATACGCGCCTGCAGGCGCGTTGAAGTTACGCGCAGCCTCAGTTTGGTCATAACTCACCGCCGGTTGGAGAGGAATTGTAGAACGATCAACCCAATGCCGCACCTACAGGAATTGAAAATTTTGAAGCAATGCACCACTAATTTAGCTTTTTAGAACGCTAAGATTGAAGGACATGCCGTTTGATCATCAAGCATATTGGGAGCGTTCTCCGAATAACCTGTTAAATATCGTTCTCTAATCGCCAAGATCTAATCACCAATCTGCTTCAGCGGCTCCGCCCACAGGGTAGGAGGCGGTAAAACGACCGTCGGCGCGTTGGGTGGTCCGCGCCGCCACGCCGCCCAATAGCCCGTTCCTTATTTGTTGTCGGATCGTTGTTAAACGACCAGGCCTTATCTGTTCCCCTATTTGCCGTCGGCCACTTCTTTAGCCGTGCGTCGGCTGGCGGTCGTTTTTCGGAGCCCCTTGGTCCAGTCGGCCTATCTAGCTGGTGGTGGTGAATTAGAATGGCCGATATGAATCAGTTTTAACGATAGGGCGATCGGTGGTCGCGAAGGTGCAAGTGCTACGATTGGATTGCGCTGAATAAAACGAGACTCTTTAGCAGAACTCTATAGAGGGCACAAGGGCTAAGTGAAACAATCAATGATACACTTTGCTGATGCAAGAAAAAAAGAAAGTTCGTAAGTAATGAGCACGTACAATCTTCAAGACAGTCACGACGGCTCGCCTCCTACCGACTAATTGTTGTACGTATGGAATTCATTTTCAAGCACTACATCATACTTTTTAAATTTTAATTATTAAGGAACCGTAATTGGCATTTTGCCCAACGACATTTGCCAAAGCCTTAGCAACTAGCCTCAAGCAACATTATGAGGGATTTAACACTCTATCGTTTTATTCAATTAATCATGCTACAAAATGAACCAAACGTATCATTGGAAAGATCGATAGATGTGCTTTGATTACCACGATGCATTGCCACCGGTGGCTAAAGTTGAACGAGGCGGTGGTTGGACGCTCGAAAGGGTAAAGCCAGGCGGAGGAGCGGAGAGGCGATTCGCCCGGGCCAACGACGGATGCCTCGATCGTTAACGCACAGTTTACGACTGTTCCGCTGAGGTCGGCTACCCCCTGCCGTGTTCCGCACTTCTTCTTACCATGTAAAATCTACGACCGTTTCAGTTGCATTCCATCAGCCCCTTGTCCGGCTGTTCTGATGGCTCTCACCCTCTCTTCCCTCCGGATCATTCTGACATCACCCATATTGAAACCGCGGTAAACGTCAATCAACAGAGCTGAAGGAAAACACATCCGTTGAACATATGTGACCGCAGAAGGTTCAGATTGTTCCTGCTTAGGAGATCTTATTCCATTTTATCAAGATAATTAGACGTTGAGAGCAATTTCTGAAAGTTGCTATTATTTGTGCAAAATTATTTGAACCACAGTCTCCTCGAAGGTTTCTCAGGTGCACAAGCATTTGCGCAGTTTAATAGATCAGTCAATGAGTACTGGCGCACGGATAGCTGGAATACAAAGAAGGCTTGGTGCCAGCAGTCATCGCGTCGTCAGCCGAGTGGCTGCTTGTATCAAATGAAACGGAAACTACGCTGCAGATTTATCAATCGCCAAATGACTGCCAAACGAAGATTACTTTGGTTGCCATCTTGAGAAGCGATGTTCCGCCGAAGGTGGCATAATTGCATTTCGTGACGCGCATGTTGAATACTAGTTTACGCCCACAAATCTTGCTGATGCATAATGGCATGGTACTCTTGTCGATGCGAGGTACTTGTCGAGCAAATTCAGCAAATATAAACCCAGAGTGCACCTCTCTTTCAATTCATCTTGCGAGAAATCTTTCAAGCTTTGACGTTACTTTGCAAACGACCTTAAACGTCAACTAGCTGTATAAAGTAAAGCCAGTCATCCACTATATACAAAATAATTTGTTCATTAAATATTTGAAAAATTCTGTCCGTCTCCAAAAATGAATTTCACCGATGATTCTGCTGTCTTCGCCGTCCCCAGTGAGCCATATTCCCCATCGACTGCGCAAGTGATTCTTTCCAGCAGATGGTTTTATTTCATATCCGTTGCACTCGGAACTTTGGGAATTCTGCTTAATTTGATCGTCATCATTCTTAGCTGCATACCAAGACTTATTCAAGGTGGTTATAAAAAGTTTGTGGGCAACTTTGCTTTCGTGAACATGGCAAGCTCTCTTTGCGGAATAATAATTGCGCTGCAAACTTTGTATCCTCAAGCGATCGAACCTACTGCTACCTATTATTTCATCATTGGAATGTTAGGCGACTATGGAACTATAATGCTGCTACTTGGACTGTATCCACTCATGATAAGCCAATATATTCGCATCAAGTACTCTTACTCGCAATTATACGAGCGAATTTTTACGAAAAAATTGACAATACTTTACTGTGTCCTTGTGGACTTGCTCCTACTGCCACTAAATATCGTCGGCAATTTATCCACAACTCCTGAACCGTTGAAAACTCGACTAATGCTGGCTTTCTGGATCATCGTTCTACTCTGTCAGCTTGGCGTCATTATTCTCGCATGTTTTACTCATAGAAGTATAAAGATGCATGTGATGCTTGTCAACGACCAGCGCGAAAAGCAACTTATGGCTGAGGCGAAAGAACTGCACAAAGCAACGCTGATTCAAGGCTTGGTTCCTATTCTTTGCCAAGGTCCATTATTTACGTATATTTTGATGATGGTTTTAGTAGTACCGTATGCTACACCCTCTTCGGCCATAGGGGTTATTAACGCTTCATCGTACGTTCAGATATGTTCAATTATAGGCACAATGTCAAATGCTATAATCAATGCAATCGTTACGCTTACTTTGATCAAGGAGTATCGCCGCTCATTGAGCACAGTCTTCAAGTCTTTGTTGTCGAAATTCAAACTGAGGAAGGAATATAAAGTGACGCCGCTGGCAGGAAGCGCACTGCGATGACATTCGCAGGTTGTTAGGCGATTTGATCAAAAAGCGCAGTAGCTAACGTCATGACCCATATAAATGAACGCTACTATTCAGTTTTTCATTGTATAAATTTCTCTGTGTATATGCATGTTGATAAGGTGTGTAGATAAGAGGCTGTTTTGATTTTTTTCCTCGTCTTGTGTTTGACATGCAATTAATGACTTAAAAGAGAATGTCGGAAGCTGTAACTACTTGCCTGAATTTTAATAAAATCATCACAACGTAATTTGAAGCCTTTGGTACAGTTAAAACGCGAATAAATGCAGTCCGGATAGCGCGATCAATGAAAACAAGGACAACAGAAATTTGATATACGCAGCGCTAGATTGAGCTGTCCTAAGGTGCTACTCTTACTCAGATTATACTGCACATCCTCTTTTGAACGCACAACACAAATTTCAGTTAATTTCCTACAACTTCTGCTCTAAAGAATAGGCACAGTAGTGGGGAGATAATAGCCATGATGTGGGAAGTGAATCAAAGTAACAAATAAACAAACATTAAACACCAAACCTTTCAAGGAAGTTATTACCACATAGAGCATTTTTAGTCAAAACGCAAGGCGTCGAATACTGGTTGTCGTTGACAAAACTTGCTCGTCACTCCTCACATCCTTCAGAATACAGTGGCGGGGGCTCACTTGGGACGATCATAATACAGAGCACAAACTGGCCTTTATCGGTCGGTCTGGTATGGGTGATTCTCACAGCGATACTTCTTAATCAAGTCAGGCAATCGTTTGTGCAACGTGCATCGTCTTACTGTATGCTACGTAGTCTCGTCCATTTGTGGGAATTGAAAATTTTACACATAGGAAAAATTCAAAGTTATCTGATCTCATTCTGCTGTTTGCATTCTAAATATCATCTTGAGTTCTTACCCTAGCGATAAGGCAAGACAAGTTCCCGAAATCCAGGTCTACAACAGCACTTAAGTAAAATTAAAATGAAGTAAGTGGTTTGACTTTTCGGGAATTTATTTGATTGCGCGGACGTTTGAGAGACAAATAACCAATCAGATTTTGGCAAATTGTAGCCATCTTATTATTACTAGTAATTAGGCCTGGTTTATTTGCACTATTTCATAAAATCCTATTCGTCTTCTCTTCATGGATAAATACTCATTTTAATTGAAACTTGTTTAGCTTCGGCTTTCGAGGAGGTCGCGGTGGTCCGATGCACGGAGGCGCGATGCGCGGAGGTTGGGGCGGCGGTCCGGGACCGCGACCATCGGGAGGTCCGCCAACGGCTCGACCACCGCCGTTCGACCTGACGCTCTGCGAGCCGATGTTCCCCAAAGCGCACGAATCCGACGAAACAGCAGTGACTCAGGTAAGGATGAGTTTTCACTCTTTAAGCTTACTTGCACTTGACTGGTCCCCTCTTTAAGCACTCTAGTGTTTCTTTTACTTGTGAATTTAAACTTGACGATGTCGGACTAATCATGGGTTCATGCACCGGGCTTTATTTGTTGAGGCGTTGTTTTGCGTTTGCAAGCACATCTCCATAAACGAGCAGTTTCACATCGTACTGTAATCAGTTGCTCAGGATTCTCCTTATCTCAAGCGTGAATGGTGTCGTCGCTTTTAAATTCATCCCGGTTTTAGTAACAAAAATAAATATAAATGCAATATTCGATCGCTAACATATTCATGTCCAACGTTATTGATAAATAGAGTAGTACTTGAATTAATTGCAAAACAGAGGGAGTATCGCAAAGAATCGCTCAGCTTTGGATAAAATTGCATTACCACTCCACTGTGCAAAAAATTTGTAATTTTTGCTTGCAGGCGTTGCTGAAGCGCAATCAGGATTTGTCGCCGACCCCGCAGGAGCAGGCGTCCATCTTGAACCTGATCACGAAGGTCAAGGCGGCACTCGAGAAGATGATCGTCGCACCCGAACTATTCACAGCTGCTGTAAGTTTTATATTACTGGGTATTTCATCGTAATTCATCACTTTTGCATAAAATCTGTTATTCCTGCATTTTATTATAACGCTAGTTTGAAGAATTGGAATGCAAGCGTTACGAATTATAGCACAAGAGTGACGAATTAAAGTGAAACTCCCTCTGTCTCAGCAACATGGTGCATGATTGATCTTCATAGCTTTTTTATGTATCCTTTCATTGGGATCAATTCATTTAGACTTCAGTAGTCTAATTTTCTGTTTATTTTGCAGGTGGTGGAAGAAGCACGCGAGGTTGGCTCGTACAAGAAAGGAACGATGCTGACTAAAAGCAACGTCGCCGATCTCGTTGTCATCTTGCGAACGTTGCCGACTGGTAAGTTCCTTTGATATAAAGGTGTTTACATGCTCGGATATCATATATTATTGCATCAAACCGCGCATATTCAACTCAAATTCTGTATCTTTTCGGCGGATTTAACTAAGCTGAAGCCTGTTTCGTGTGCTGCAAGTGGGTGGATTAAGTGAAGTTATATTAAAATTCTGCTCTCATAGTAATATTAAAAAAGATAGGATATGCTAGAAAGAGTTTGTGGATTGATCTTTATTTGCAATCGTATCACATTTTGCTCTATATCAGGTGCTAAGAGAAAGTGTCAGTCTCCAAGAATGATAATACTTTCCCCTAAAACAGCCTTGAGTACTGACAAAAAAGATTCTACAAATGCTCGCTTTCAGTTGAAGCTGTTTCCGCTTTGGGTAACAAGATCGTCGAAGAAATTAAGGCCGCCGAGCCCAAAGAAGGTATGAGATCTTATTTTTGTCGCTTTCAGTGCCCCTCTTGGCAGAACTACGGTAATCAACGCCTCGAATTTCCTCAGTTAGGCTGAGACGAGTGTGAACTGTTATCACAATGTTTAGTAACTGTAACAAAGAGTGTGCGCTTCTCGGCTTGTCGAAATTTTCCAGAAGGAGTCGTTTTTTGATATGCTGCTTTAGGTAATAGCTCTCTTTAGTAAGTGCTTCCTCAAGTGGGTTTATTTAGCTATGGCAATAGCAAGAATCTTGTCATCAAACTCTTTGCTCATTATGTTTAATCTTTAATTTAGACCATATTGATGTGATTAATTGTATTTTTAATAAGGTAGTATTTTGACCATTTCCATCTTATTTAAACCGTTAAGTGAAAATCTCGAAATCATGTCTTGATAAATTCTTTGATGCATTATCTAAATGACACATGTCCTCTTCATTACAAAAAATGTCACTTTTAGTTCTGGGCTGCGTGCCGCGGGATTATGGTTGCGAAATCGCCGGCACTCAAGCCGTCATTCGACTGCTGATCGCGACACTCCCGCAGAACCTCAAAATGCTCGAGCCTGATCTTCACTGTAAGTCCACCTTTTCTCATGTCTCTTCTCTAAAAGCGTATTTTTTCCCCAATTCGGCCTAATTGAGGATAAGTCATCTGACAGTGGGCGATGTGCCGAGGATTATTGGAGACAGTAGAAATGGTATTGTATTGTTACTGTATATCTTTTGCGTTTCGGCGTCGCGATAGAATATCAAAATTTTGCGTAAAGCAACCTCATCAGCGCCAGTTGATTAATTCACTCGATGGCTAATTTAAACTTGAAATAATAAATGCTTCTGATTGCAGTGAATGAGGCTATTATGGTGCGTCACTTGGCGGCGTTGCGCCACGCGCGTTGGTTCGAAGAGAACGCGAGTCACTCGTCGGTCAAGGTGTTGGTGCGGCTCCTCAAGGATGTCCGCAAGCGCTTCGCCGGCTTCAAAGTCCTCTCCGTCTGGGGCGTCGAACTATTGGTTTGTTGTTATTTTTTAAATAGTGCATACACGATATATAGTCTTTCATTATAATTTTGCGCTTTTAATTTTGAATTCGTCAACCTTGCATTCAATTAGAACGCTATTTTAACGAAACTGATTGCATAGGTATCGAATTACAATGAAAAACGCTTTAAATAGTTTGTTAATGCTTTTCGATTAGAATATTCATACAGTAATATTACAGTGTACGATAGTGCTAAATACCGTCTGAATTTCATCGGTTCTCTTTCAGGCACATTATGCTGTGATGAACACACCGAGTCGCCAGGCTCTGGCCCTGAATCAGGCGTTCCGGCGAGTGTTCCAGCTGCTGTCGGCGGGTCTGTTCCTGCCGAACTCTCCGGGACTCGTAGACCCCTGCGATCCATCCGCTCGTATTCAGCAGGGACTGACGATGGAGGAAATGGTTAGTCACCGGTTGCTTTCCCTTTACTTTTTTACATTATAGTTAACTTTTTCAATCAGTAACAATAAATCTTGGGTTGAATAAGGCAAACCGGAAGTCGATAGCGCTTCTTTCTATCAAATTACGCGCGTATAAACCATGAAGTGACTGTCATTCTTGATACAAAAAGGTGTTCAAGCGCTGAAAAGCGAGCTCATCTTTGTCAATTACAGTGTCTGACGAGATTTCATGTTCCTCATTGAAATAGGTTTACTATAAATGATATCTAAACTTTCCTTTTGCAGGACCTCCTCTGTAGTACGTCGCAGACTCTTCTCCGAGTTCTGAGCCACGGTGGTTATAAGCAAGTCCTCGGTTTGGAAGGCTCCGCAAGTATGCTTTTGCTTTGAGCATTTATTGTCATAATTCGTTACTCGTGCATTCTATTTCATACACCTTGCATTCTATTTCGTCACAGTAGCCTTCTAAGCGAATGCAGAGATGATAAAATAGAATGCAAGGCTTAGGAAACGATATGTGGGAGTGAAAAATTATGACGATATACAGTATGCATTACAGTCCAATAGAAACTTCAATTCAGCTGTGGCAACCGAGATGAGTTTCTGGGACGGTATCGTAGTGACGCCGTTGGAGAAGGCGTATGACGCGAAGGAGATGGAACCGCTCATTGTTGGCGAAGATGGAAACACCGAGATGATGGAGATCCAGCAGCCGGCCGCCGCCGCCGTCGAGGCCACCGCTTAGGTTTCTTCTTTGTTAATTACTGTTGAATTGAGTGCGGTCGTTCAATGATGAGAGGAATTTGATGCTTCTGCCACGCTATGAACGCATTATTCATTCGTTTAACGTATTATATAACACACTTGAGTAGCTTTCTTTGGTAGTTTAACAATTTGAACGGCTAAATCGAAATTTAAAAGTCTCACCGTACCGTGTTAGGTGCTGGAACAGTGGCTGAAGGTCAGGTGTGACCCTGCTCACGTTGGAACCAACGCTACTCTAAATAATCTCTTGATAAATTTTGACGATAGTATTTCGATTTGAACAATCGCGGACGGCAGTACATCTTTCCAATATGACCAATAATATTGCGAGCATCGTAGACACAGTAATCGTCTTCAAAGATTAGAGTCAAATTTCTGATACCGTATCAAGTTATTATTGAAGTGTTTGTCCCTGGCAGGAGCGTCAAAATGTCTCTCTTTAAAATGGACCTAATCCAGTGGGTACATTTCTTCTCGTTACTTGCTTGTTATCTTGAGTGTGGTTTGGTATGTTGATTCCTCGGCAGTACTGGTTTGTTATTGAGCGAATGAACCTGACGCTTAGATGATCATGTTGAATATCGCGCGGCGGTCGATATGAAATCGTTGCAAGTGCAGTGAACGATGGTGGTGAATGATTTAATGTGGCAGCAAAATATACTGTATGACGCATGGGGTCGGTTGTGAGTTGACCCTTTAGGAGTTATGGATGCGCACAATCAGTTATTTTCTGCAAGCCCTAACTACGCTTGAAATGGACCGAGACCGTTCGCTCTTGATCATAATAGCTAACTCAAACCTATAAGTCATCCGTTCCAACTTGTCATCTTCATCCGTCAAACGCCCATTTCCATAGTTCATTATAGTATCCTTCGTTATCGGTTACACAAGCGTTCACTCGAAGCTTCCTTCTCGTAAGTTTGAATAATCATTCAATAAAGGAAAGCCAAAATGGTCCCTTGGTGAATTGAAACACAATTTGCCATTTTTGATCATCATCACCACTTCGAGAAAGTAAAAATATCGTTGTCGTTCGTTTAGTGGCAGACGTGCGTGCTATTCCACTTTTTGCTTAGTGTGTTGCTATTCTGTTTGTTGGTGCCGTTGTTAAACAATAAAGAACCAAACCTTCTGTGCGTTTTTGTTTACTTGAAGCCGGCTTGCGAATGGTTCGTATCCAGTTTCCAATGCGGTCACTTTTATAGCAGTTTCACTTGAGCGAAAAATTGGAAAGAAATTTTACCAAGTTTTTGAGGTGTATCAATTTTTTCTTTCGTTTTGAAAATTTATTGACTGAAGTAACTATTAGTAAATATAGGCCGATCACTACTTTATTGATATTCGAACATCAACCGATCACGAATAATGGAAGGAAGGAATTAGCTCTCCTATGGTTAAATCTTTCTTTTGAGCGGGCATATATTAGAAACTAATCAAGCGCATTAATGTGTTTTAATTTTCCAAAATTGAGCGCTTCAACGGAGAGAACTATGAGTAATGAAATTTGGGAGACACTAAGTTTGAACGCTCAGTGTGCAACCAAAGTAACGTCGAAATGTTTGCTTACCTACTTACCTGATGTTCCCTAACTTTCACTCAATATTTCGATATTCGGCTCGTCTGTATGGCTTTCGGTCGCACAGCGGTCAGCGAATATGTAATCCGTTATAGTTTATGAGAGCGAGAGACCCTTTTCATCCATTATCCATTCTTGACTACGCAGTAACGAGCCTCGATTACGGCGTCTAGGTTGAAAGCAGTAGGAGAGACTGTCTAACTCTGAAGTCAATCAAGAATGGCTAGCGGTGGTGAATTGCGAAAGAGCGTTCTCGGTATGTGTTCTTCCTTGCATGCAATGCGTCAACGACCCTCTTTTCCTAAAATATCAAGGAAGGATCAAGCAGCGAAGCGGCTTACAATAGCATACATTCAAAAATTGCGCTCAACTAAGTTTTGTAAAACAAACATATTTCGTTGCTTTTGAAGTTCTGGTCACTATAAATAATACCTGACGATCTGAATTTTCCGTCGAACTTCTCGACTCTCAAGTTCAGCTAAAGAACGCGAAATGAAACCGACCCATTAATTGTATCGCCATATTCCCTTACATTCAGGCGGCAGTCACGTGAACCTGACGTCATCGCTGGAAGACGCGGGAATAGTGGATGAACTGCCGTCGGCGGCGGCGTCGGCGACCGACGTGAGTAACAACGACGGATTGAAGATCCCTGAGCTACTTCTGAGTTCTGGCATGTTCGTCGATGGTCTCGTCTCCGTCGTGAATTGTTAGTCTTGTGGTTTTATCGATTCCCGGAACTTACATCTCATCTACCGTAAATCTTCCCTTGATGAATGCGAAGAGCAGTAATTAATTTTACACTCCACTGTGTCGAAAATTGTGCATTAAGCAGTCACATTTATATGTGAAAACGCATAGATGGCGCGCAATAATTATTAGCTGCACTAACGCTAATCAGAAGGCATTTTATTTTGATGGGACGTATGTTCCGGTCACTCTTTATATGATTATTCTTATTAATTTTAGGCCCGGCGGACATATTCGTGCAGCCGCTAATCTTCGAAGCGACCATCAACTTGCTGAACAAGGCGCTCAACCGCTTCTACCAAGTGCTCAGCGAGGGAGAGCTCGACATCAGCATGGAGTTCTATCATAAGACCGGTAAGCTTATTCAAGTTGATCGATACGGACGTTAACTATCCTTGAAAGAACCACTCTTGCTTCTACCTCACGCCTTTTCGTTGCAGGATAAATAGAAAGCTACAGGTTTATTTATCGTAATGTGTCGATATTGTATTAAATTTCGTCAAATTAGCGTTCTGTTGAAAGCAGACATGACGAAGTTGAATGCAAGGTTGACAAAGTATGATGAAAAAGCCTGTAAATGGTGACACTTGTTGAGCAGAGGTGTAATTAAAAAAATATACGTACGAAAATTTATAATTATAATTATTTATTATATCTGAAATGTAAGAGTGAATGAATGGATTGGTGTGATTTCGGTGACTTTTTGAGTCACAGATTCTCTTTGCAGGGGGGATGTGCGTTGCCAAATATGAAGATGGTTGCTGGTACCGTGCGGTATTTCTAGGACGTTCGGCTCCGTCGCGCGCCGAGGTTTGTACTCTTTTTTTTCATTTCATTTTACAATCACCTTGCATTTCCTTATTTGAGACTTTTCTATTGCTCCTTTCCTTACTAGAGATTTCCCCCCACTTTGCTCCTGTTCAAACATTTAAATCTGTTACTTTTCGCGCTCTGTACCGCATAGGGCATCGACGTTCGTGAGAAGGTTTGTAGTATATTCTTGCAACCCCAATATGAGTCACGTCGTGCCGGTCACGTGATCACGACTTCTAGAATGTTTTAAAAGGTTCCTCCGGTATCAGTTTATGAGCACAGTTTTTCGGTGATATTGAGCCTCCTTGTTATTATAAATTGATTTCAATTAACCTGACCGTAAGTCCGTCTAGAAGTGCTTGTTAGCTGTTGTTGTTCTCCAGTAAATCTTCATTTACGTTTATCACACCAATCTGACAAACACAAATTGACCTGATTCAGGTGCTATTCATCGATTACGGTAACGTCGACAGGGTGCCGCTCACCGACTGCAAGGTCCTTGTAAAGAAGTTCTCCACCGAACGCATTCGCCCGCTCGCCATCAATTGCACGTATGTTAGCACCTCAGTCATTTAATGCCTTGTTGAAGAATTATGTCTAAGTTCTTAATATAATGTTTTGGTTGTTATTGGTACGCAATGATAACTTATTTGTATTGTTCTACGCAGCCATAACCGACCGAAATTAGTTTGGTTTTTGATCCATGAGCGTATACTTTCAGGGACGCGTTCGCTGATCGTATCGACGGCGACGTCTTCAAGCAGGCCATTGAGGGACACAAAGTCGTATTGAAAATCGGTAATTTTTCAGATTTTCATTTACAACGATGAATCTCGATTCAACCCCATGCGGCGAATTTCATAAACCATTGCAAATGTAATTATATGTCAACATCTAAAATTTGCATTAATTTTATGATACTACCCCAAGTCTTTGCTGGTCCCGAATTTTCAGCTTCCTATATTTCCCAACCGATCTCTGATGCCTGCATGTAAAAGGGAAATACGAAACTTGTGACTCTGAAATTGTTGCGGGGCGCTCTCTCTTTGTGGTAGTACTCGAATAGCAACTGGGACCTTTACCACTGAACCAAGATGGAGCAATAGGAAGGACAGTAAAAGAAGGAACACACTGTTACGTCGGGACGTAACACACTAACTAACTCAACATAATGAGATCGCAATGTCAATGAAGTCACTGGGGTGCGACGTGAGCGACACCTTGCGTCAGAAATATTAATCGTGCAGCGGCTCTGACGCGGCGTTTATTGACTATGAATGTTTTCATCGTCATATATTCCAGTTGACAATGAGGACGAAGAAGCACCGGTGGTGGTGGAAGTGTTCGTTATTGGGAAGGGCATCAATTCCGAGGGGGAACTCAACTTCTCGCGCCAGCTGGCCGGCGTCTTCGAAGATGAACAAACACCCGCCGTCTAAGGACGCCCTTCCGTCAGCTCACCATGATTCAGGCTCAAAGCACTTTTCCCGCCAAATTCAAACTCTTTGTTTCATTCCTCACTTTGCCATTTGTATTTGCGAGCGTTTTTCTCGTTTATTACCGAATGCCGGCGATTCGGGCAGTTCATTTCAGGATTCATAATTCATTTGCAAGATCCTCTTGTGCCTTTTTATGTATTTGAACTTGAATTTCGTTCTGCTCAGCATCGTGTGCTAGTCGTATTATTAACCGAATGTCAGTGCATAATTAAGAGTTTCAGTGGTGATTCCACAAAAATGACAGGATCTCTGAGCGTATTGCTGCTTTTCTGTTTCTTACTCTATCCAAGTAAGACTGCGTATTCTATTACCGTATGCGTTTGACCGGCTGAGTATTGATTCAGGGTTTCAAGAGAAGCGTGTTCTGCAATTCTTTTCGTATTTATTGTGGAGTTTGCTCATGTCTACCTATGCGACTATTAAATGCTTTTATGTCAGTGGAATGGACCAAATGCTTGTCTTTCTCACATTCGAGGACAGAATAGTAAATCTCTCTTTATGCGATAACACTTAGTCTCGCCTATCGTTGCTTTTATTGAATTGAGGCAGCATTGTCCAATATGACATTGAAAATAGTGCTTTCTCCAAGTCGAGCTGTAGTTGAGCGACGACATTTTTTTGTTTTGCGAATGGCACTAGTCATCTTGAGGCCGCCGCGGTGGTCCAGTGGTTAATGAGCTAGATCATTAACGACGCGTCATAGGGTGGACGCACACTGGTTCGTTTCCCCGCCGCGGTTGGCAAATAAGCCCCGATTCCTGATTGGGCTCCCGGTGTCAGGCACTCGACGGCCGATCGGAAGAGCACGTGTCGTAACGATAAGGGTCTTCCTTGGAGAACCCGAAAAAGCGGACCCTGCGGTTCAGTGGGACAAACGCTAGGGAACTTACTTTACTAGTCATCTTGAGGAGTTCGAGTAAAGCTGAAGCGAGCGTCACATGCGAAATTTATGCCATAATAGTGACGTCATGCAGTTCTTTGACTTGTTCATCTGCGCTGCATTCAATTCATTTCACGCTGTGCACCTGCCAAAAAATTTAAATGGAAATTTTTTCTCCTTTACTCGGGTAAGTGCTGCGTAATCGAAATTTCTTCGTCCGTAGGAATACATCAAATATCGATGAACCAAGTTCGATTGCGCGCGAATCGTTGCGGGACCAAATCATTCAAAAAAGCAAACTGCCTTCTGCTGAAATCTCATTGCTAAACTATCAAAATTTATTTTAGTGTAGCTGACCTAGCAGTTATGAGTAAAGTGGTTGAATGTTATTTTGCAATATATTCAATTGTTTACTGAAGCGGGACGTTCAATGAGCAATATATGAGTTATAACTGGACGGTGCAATCAACAATAATCAATATAAAAGTAGGCCATGTCGATATGCAAGTTGTTGAATACGGTATTGAATTGCTGCAACAAGCGGATATTTACAGGGCAGGCACGCAAAAGCAAAGCAGTTGAGTAATGAACATGATTGGAATATATCCATATGATATGATCGAGCATAAAATGACATAGATTAAATGAAGGAAGCGTTAGAATGATGAAGAATGACGTGGAATGCAGACAATGACATTTGGCATTAGATTTGCGACTGTATCACGTCCCAGAAATGCAACCTTATTATCTGCTAATCTACGTTTGAGGTTTATGTAGTAATTGAAATGGAAAATTTCCCTGGAACATTTAGTGCGAGACAGTTCCTGTAGGGCAGATTTTTGCTCCTACCCACAGCATCATTCCATTAATAATACAATACAAAAGATAAATGCACTCTACAAAATTTTACGCTCATTTTAGCATAATGTGCCTCTTGTTTTTCGCCTCGTCTCATTTTGGGACTTGGCGAATTAAGACTAAAGGAAACGGGATTTTTAGACGTTTATCGAATGTTTGAGTTGAATCAATTAGGACACCGTCTCAATGGTTGAACATATATATGGTCCGCTTGATGATTGCGCTGAGTGTTCTGTCTAGGGCTAATTTCGTTAGTGTGTTACAACTTCTCAATTTGGCACTTGTTATCGTTATATGAAATAGACTTGGGGAAAGGTAGCAAATTTCACGTCTCATTGCGCCTCCTGACGCTCTCAACCGGTCGAAAAATTTATAAAACTCGTCAGTTTGTCCGTCTTAATCGCAAATTAGTTTCAATCTAATAAATATCAAGTCTGTCTTCGCACGTCTAATTGCCATTAATCAATTTTAGAGCATTCATAGCAACACTTTGTTGTCAAAGACTACCAGTGTTGGATACTCGGCGTTGCGCAAATCTGGCCGAATTGGTGTATTCCGTCGGTAGCGGCATATCGCCGATTGGCTCAGGATTCTCTAGATCTACTGTTTGTAAAACCTTCGGCGTCGGCAGAAGGCGTCTTCTGCCATTTGAAGTTTTCTTACGATTTTCTCGCGATTCAAGCCACATATTCTGCGTTGGCAGACCGTTCTGTTCGTCCTGAAGTGCTTCATTCAGTTCCATATGATCGAGTGATTAAGTTGATTTTAGCTTATGCAGCGATTTAACCGGTAAATATTGCGGGAAAAACTGTTCATTCATTCCGCTAACAAAACAGGAGACTGATCATCAACAATGAAGGTCGATGCGGATGCAAACGGACAAAATGGTCGCGCACTAGCAGTCAAGCAGAGTACAAGGGCACAATATTTCGCTTTACTCAAAGCGCTCATTAGTACAAATGGCATTGTCCATGCCCTCTGGACGCGCGTAAACTGTCTGTAGTCGCTCGCCCATCATCAGGGAGGCCGCCTATCATTAATTCGCCGACAGCACGAACAATCTGCGCTCTCTTTTCCGCATTAGTTTGGTCGCGACTGAACCTAATGCCGCGTTAAGTTCATGCTGCTCCGGTCAAACAAGCAGAAACTGCTCACCTGACGATGCTTCATGTTGGCCTGTTCGTAGGCTCTGTACATTTTGTCGGTGATTGAGATGATAACGACGGACCAGGCCTTGGCGGCGTGGGGATAGGCCCGCACGCATTCCTGCGTGTACATCACGTCCGCGAAGCACTCGCCAAACGTCTCCCAGATGTTCGCGCGGAAGCCGAGCGGTTCCAGTCGCGCGTGTTTCGCACCTGAAATAGGCTATTGGGTACGGAAACACTTAACATTATCAAATCATGTATGTCAAGTTCTAAGATTTGTTAATATTGATCTGAATATTGGTTTCAAATAGGTGTAAATGAGACTGATTTCTCCTACTTGCAATTGCGGTCATGCTGAGTATCTCACTGATTTCTTTGCTATCAAAGAAGATAAATAACTTATTTAACTTCTCGGAGTCATATTATCCCAGCGAGCTGCATGATTTATTGCCTGCTACTGCAGTAGAACGAGGACATTACGAGCGTGGATATTAGAGAAACCTGAACATGAGAGACGCATCTCTTAAGACAAGGTATTACTGTATTTGGATTTTGAACTCTGCACCGGGCAGCGGCGCCTTGCTGAAGGGAGCAGTTTATTAATGGAAATCGGCGAAAGCGTTTTATTCCGCTTCTTGCGTTTAAGACGAAGTAGATATCCGTGTCGGAGGCGAAGCCTGGTACCGTTTTACTTCCTCATTCCTATTTCAAGCTTGAACGAATGCTCTTACTACGGTGTACGGTTGTGTTTTGACTGATACTATGGCAACGTTAATGTGGCGGTGTCATTATATTTGGAGCTGCTATAGGACCGATTCGATTTGTGATACTACTCGTTTGTTACTATTATTATTCGGTTTACTCATCATTCTCGTTTCCTTCTACTTCCGTTTCGGGGATATTGTTCTTCATATGCAACTCTTTTTCAATCCCTCTCCCTTCGAAGGCCGCGGCAGTTTAAAACACTCGTGCTCTGCCTGATTAGTTTCCTGCTTCAATTGTTTTCTCTTAGAAAAGAACTTACCGAGAATGGAAGGATCATAGAGCTCTTCGTCGCTCTTGAGTCCAAAGAGGGCGTTGATGATACCGTCAATCAAATCGACCAGCAAGCGGGCGTGGTCGCGCACTGTTGCAATCGAACGATGCTCACCTTGCACGCGACGTTTCGCCTCCGCCTGAAATTCAAGTTAAAAGAATCAAATTATAATGAAAAATTATTGGCGGATTGTCAGTTTTGCAACGTAGGTCAAATAACCAGGAATAACCGAAAAATGATCATCACCGCACATTAAGTTCTGCGATTGACACAGTTATATGAAATAGGCGGTTTTTTGCGTTCACCTCACCTTATCAATGATGCAGCTGACAAAAGCGCATTTGTAGAAGATCGACATCAGATGCGGCTCTTTCTCGATGAGTTTGTTAAACGCCTTCTCCATTAAGTGAATTGTTCCCCGACCTGACGTCCTCGGGGCATCCGTCAGTCGTTTCCATGTGACCCTAAGTGCTCTCTTCTGCAAGTCGTTCAACTTGAACGACAGCTCTCGGACGAGAATTCGAATGCCTGAATAAAGAAGAAATTAGCAGTTGACTACTGTACGCCGAATAGGGATATTTTGTCAAGATGATATTAGGAATCATGGTCCCTAAACGTCCTGCCACCAATTATGCGATCTTCACTGTAATATGTTTTTTATTCAGTGCCAACTAGGATATTTTTCAAATTAAATTAATATAATTACTGTCCTCCTTGATTATGCAAATAATCTCTTTGAATCTCGATGGGATCCTGTTCAATTTAGAAAGTTTTATTATAAAAGCGAACAAGATAAATATGGGAGCAAACTGATCGTTACTTTCGCGGGCTTCTCGATCCGCCGGCGTTTCAAAAGTTTTCGATGTAGGCGACGTGACGGGAGAGGTAGAGCTGCAGGGGCAGAGAGCCGTATGATTGTTGCCGTCAGGAGTGTGGGGCAGAATTCGCACTGACCGCTTCTTCTTCGCCTCGTCCAACTTTTGCTGGATGCCTTGCTGAAGCAAAAATGATAGACATCTATTCCACCAATCCATTTAACTAGTTGAAATAAGCTTCATAAAAATGCAAAAATATGTTTTTTAGTCACTCAAACTGCGCCCAAAAATATTTTGATGTGTTAAATGAAAACCAAATTATGGTAGTCACGAGATGGAAGGTTCGGCTGTAATTTGCAAGCTTCTCATGCTTTCTTTCCTTCTTGGTACTTGAACTGAGTGTTTGATATCGTCGTAATTGAACCTGCTGTTACGATGTTCATCGCTGTGTTATATAAATCAGAAAATTTTGAGCATATCATTATGAAGTCAAGACTTTGCTCGAGTATTTTTCAAAGAAAATTGCAAAATTGAATGTTTCAAGCCACCATAACTACCAAGTCAATTTAAAAATGGCGCAAACACTATGAATATCATTCAACATTGTACTGCATATTACAGCAAATATAGTAGCGTTATTTGAATATTGTCCAAAGAGGGTGATGAGACTAAGGCTAAGGGAATTGCAGCAGTTCAAACGTTACCGCTTGCTGCAGATCAAATTTCTCCTGCTTGTCCAGCTGCTGCATCGTCACATAGTTCTCATTAAGTGACTGAATGATCTTCTTCCTTTGTATCAGTTCGTGTATGCGCATCATTGTCGGTGATCAGATTGTGTTTGTCAGAAAGCAATAATTTCTCTTCTTTCTTCAAAAATAATACCTGTCAATAACTTCACTACCAAGTTCAGCAGAATAAGGTTTATTCTGTTTCCGCTAACGCAACAATTTGCTCGCTCAGTCGCTCGCGGATGACTCTTTGGAATGGCACACCTTGGAACGCGCTGAAATAGCTGTTATCGATAGTTGTCAAAATAAGCATTCTTTCAAACACTTACCTAATTTTTTTCAGTATGATCCGGAAACTGTTGAACACATTCAATTGATTATCTTGGATACTCTCTTCTAAAGTATATCCAACAAAATATTGTTGCGAAGAAGATGTCTATGCGACAGTCGCTCTTGTGCTCTTCTGCAACCGTACAAGTAAACTCATTCAGAATTTCGAAACTGACAGGAATGGTTAATATAGCGGTCATTTAGTGTCCTCTTGGTCGGAGAGCGCAACAAATTTCTCTACAATACGGCGAATTTCATATTTTCACAGGCATTCTAAACTGCCTGCTTTCACACGCGTGACGGTTGCGATTGAATTCTTGCGGGGGTGAGACGTTTAATAGTAACGCTGTCACGCCCAGTCAGATTCGCTCGCCTCCGGTTGGAATCTGGTAAACTGCCAGGAGGATAAAGACCGTCTTTTCCGGTTGCTGTTAGCGACAACCGCATGAATAGGCTTCTAAGCGCTTGCTGCTGCATACCAGCGAGTGAACTTTCAATGATCAAAAAGTGAAATGATGACGAATCGGTAAGCAATTGCCGGTAAAGGAGCGCGGGTGTAATTGCTTCAATGATGAAATGTTTACATCTAATAAAAAAGAATGAGTCCTGAGGCTGCGATTCATCGTTATATGAGTACGTGTACTATGAACAAGATGCGTACCCAAAGGAAATATAATAGCTAGCAAACTCTTATCGTAATCAGTGATTCATTATTCATGAATAACATACTGGTTTTCATTAAGGAATTATTTTTATAGGGTACAATTGCTATTCCGCGGCCAGCCACAGTTCATGGATGAATGTTATCATTCGTACTAAGTGCAAAGTTTCCGGGACGCATTAACAGGGAAAATATGGTTTTCACTTTTCCAGTGAAGCGAAAAGAGGCGAATTAAATTTAGCAAAAGTTTACGCTTCGGTTTAGGCTCAGTAGAACAACTCAGCGAGTAAATCAAAATTTCTTGCGCTCACCTGCTATTTGAACGCTGGTGAAATTGAAGCCAGGAAGGTAGAAGTGACTGAATACGCTCCAGAAAAATATTAATGCGCTCCTCCAGTTGTAACTTTTGCAAAGCTGTGTGGATTCGCTGAAAAGAAGCTTCCATTGCAATGTATCGAATAATGCCGAAATGACACGCAATACAGTAGCGTCGTTCCTGCTTGGCGCATCTACTTTCTACGAGTACGCGTTTTTCATGGCTCTTAAGCAAAGCAGAACTGAGGTCAAATATGCCAATTACAAAAGAAAATACTGATTGCCTAACAGACCCTACAAAGCTTTTCTTCCAGGAGTATCAACTCAAAAAGTTTGAAAATCTCGAGAAATGCGGGCCGTCAGAGAGAGAGTAACTTTCTTTTTAAAGATATTAATAATTGATCGCAGTTTCTATATTTTTATTATGTTTTGCAGTACATATCGTCATTTGCACGACGAAGAAGCGCAACGTCATACGGTTCAACGCAACTGTCTGAAAAGGCAGAGGCAGAGAGTCGCAAAATCGGCTTCCAGTCGTTCAGAGGTTAACGAGGCAATTCACTGGGGACGAAGTGCAAGTGGGGGAGGGCTTAGGATGAGTGAAGAAGCGGTAGGAAGGTAGGGTTATTAGCTTATTAACAAGGGTTCAAACACTAACTACACAATCCACGAGGGGCGGGGTGGGTGGAATCAGCGAGGGCGAGTGGGAAATGGAAGGGACCAGCTGGTTTAAGGCTGATTAGAGAGCTAAAATATGATGCCTTGTCCGAACCTCAATCACACAAAAAGCATTCACAATTACTTTCTTTCTCTCTCCCCTTTCTCTTTAAAATAAATTGCGTTGAGGTAAACGAAGCCAAAAATATGGATAGCTCGAATTATTACTTATCAGGTAAGAAACTATAATCGTGACCAGCACAACTCGGAGCAAAAATAAAATCAGAGTTCAGAAATCAACTCCATTTAACCGTTGCATCCCGAAATTTTTGTTTGCTCAAGGACAACGTCAAAATCGATGATCGCAGTTGCGCTCACTGAAATTGGACGCTCGATGTATGACGCAATCAAATATGGTGACATCGTTGTCAGCAGCGCCTAGAGGACATGCACTATAAGTGAGCAAAGCTGCTGGTACAAATTCTTGCACTTAAAGATATTCCTAGCAACAAACGCTGATGATATTGCAGAAATAAACATGCATAAACATAAACAAGCATTAGAATGCAAATAATCTACACCAGAGCGCTATGCCTAGCCTTCACTTATCCCACACATTCAAAATTTGAGACTATCAATAGAAGCATGCTTGACCTAGTATGCACTGCGTTCTAAATATGCATAAATAAAAACAGAAAATAGTAAGAATGCATAAACAAAATTTGCGAGACCGTAGAGCGTAGTATCGCGCCAACTAAGAATACAATAACAACAACATTCTTCCTCTCTTAAGGCCCAACGACGCAAGTAGCCGTGCAATTTCGTCACCGGCACGATCACATGGAACAACCACCGAGGAAATGGGCTCGCGACACGCAAGCCCAGCGCCGAAAACGGAAGAGCCCAGCTCCGTAATTCCATCCGATTTGGAACGCGTCGCCAACGACCGACTGAATCCGGCCTTGATGCTTAAAGTGCCGCGTTTGATGTAATTTACATGCTCGAGTCTCGGTTTCGTGCGTATCATCAGTGAAAAGATATACCTAAGGTTGAAAGTCACGCAGACAAGAGGGACGCAAATAGCTGGTGTGGGGGCGGTTAGCGAGAACCAATAATTGCACAATATAATTTTGCAAAGTAAAAAATTATTTATGCTTTCATAGAGGTTGTTGGAAAACGCAATAGAATGAAAGATTGCAGAGTGTTCCAATATTCTTATCTAGAGATCATTATTTTAGACAGAAGGCATTCTTGCAGCTTTGAGTAATTTATCCGGTTATCAAGATTTCTCGCAATTCGCTTCCGAGATTTTACTTTGTCAAATCTTCCCAAAAAACCGTAGTAATCTTATTTATCTATTGGATGCAAACACTGATGCCAACTGTGTGATATCCTAAAGTTTCTATATATATTTTGTTTTGTTCAGGATAAATGGAAGATTTGGGTCGTTTAAGGGCTGTTCATGTTTCGCAAAAGGTTGGAGGCGGTCTGCAATCTGTAAAACTATCGCTGTCTG